>CABHPQ010146182.1:58093-73687 GCA_902168405.1 Peromyscus aztecus
CACACACACACACACACACACACACACACACACACACACACACACACACACCAGGGAGTAATGAGAGCCTGCTGGAATTAAATAAGTCAAGCTACCCTGTATTTCATGAACTCTTACTGCAACTGAACAAACAAATAGAAAAGAGGGTGGGAGTGGAGAAGCCCTCTATTTTGCAAAACTTAGAAAATGCTTGGAAACGCAGAAAAAGAGCTTCCAGGAAACACCGAAGCCTGTTGTGAAATAATGTATTACAGATGTTAGCCGCAGAGAGAACGCTTAGCCCTTAGGATCAAACCCACGGTGAACTCTGTCCTTTTCTCTCTTTTCTCCCACCAATTGCTTCTCTTGCATAAATACCAGCGCTTGAGTACTGAGCACATGTGTAGTGAGCATGAGTCCATGTTACCACTCAATGCTATTTGTGGGTTCCGGACCAGCATTTGCCTCAGTGATGCCCCAGTCTGCTCCAGTGATTCCCAAACCCTCTGGATCTGTCTCCAGATGATCCCTCCCTGCCAACTGCAGACACTCCTGGGTGCCTCAGCTATTTGCCCTGGCATGCAGTGTGGGAGTATATGCCTGCTGAGAATTGATGGGGTCATCTAGGGGAGCAGTTTAGCCCTCATGCAGTGAAAAAAATGAATGAAAGGGATTAAAGAGAGAGGGGTTTTGGAGAAAGGGACAAGAGAAGAGAATAAACGGGAGGGAGGGTTTGGGGCTTCTGGTCCACTTTGGTTCTGCAGCACAGTGGGATCAGGGTGCTTGGTGGGACCCTGCACAACTCAGGGTTTGCCTGACCTTTGAACTGTGAAACCGGCTAGAACTGCAAAGCATGTCTCCATAGCACAGGGGCAGACTGCCCAGGTTCACACTGAAGCTCTTTATTTTTACTGGCTGCTCTTTGGAACTTTCCCAGGTTCTCTCAGTCTCTTTCCCTGCCTGTGTGGAGGGACAGCGGTATGCACCCCCTGGGCTAAATGGACACGGATGTGGCAAGCTACTTGAGATAGCTCTGCTGAGCTTCTCATTAACGTTGTTAACTATTAGCTGTGATGTCACGGGGACAGCTCAGGAGAGCGGCTGGCAACCGAGTGCTGTGTGTCAAAGGTCTTTTCTTTCTCATTCTGAGAAAGAACTTAAAATTGGGTGGGTGGGTGGAGAGAGTATCTGGAAGGACCTGGGGGAGGGGGAAGAATATGATCAAAATATATTTAAATCTAAAAGTTGCTTTAAATAATAAAAATATAATAAAAAAGCAAAAAAGAAATGGGGCACGGAATTAAACAGAGAATTCACAAAAGGGTAAACACAAATATCTGAGGAACATTTTTAAAAATGATCAACATCCTTAGGCATCAGGGCAATGAAAATTAAAACAACTTTGAGATTTCATCTTACCCTGGTCAAAATGGCTAAGATTAAAAACAAAAGTAAAACAAATGCAAAAAATGTTGGTACATATGTGGTGAAAAGAGGAACGCCTACTGATTGTTGGTGGCAATGCCAACTGGTGCAGAAACTATGGAAATCAATAGGCATATACCCAAAGGATCCCAGTCATCTACGTTCTCTGATGCTCTAGTCATAACAGCCAGGAAGTGGAGGTGAACTAGATGTCAATCAACTGATGAATGGAAAATGAAAATGTGATACATTTACACAATGGAATTCAGCTCTGAAACCAAAGTATGGCATTCACAGGGAAATGGATGGAGCTGGAAACACTTAGTCTGAGTGAGGTAACCCAGTCTCAGAAAGACATATGTCACATTTTTTCCTCCTCTCATTTTTGAATATTGGCTTTTAATCTTCAGATATATGTATTTCATTTGGAATATCCATAAAGATCATGAAATTAGTAAAGGACCGTGGTGGTATGGTTTTCAAGAGAGGGTAAATAGAGTGCAATGGTGTGAAGGGTTAAATGGGAACAATGGAACAGGCTGAGCTAAATTGGGGTAGTGACTGTGTAGGAAAGGTAGAGGTGGAAATACGGGGAGGGATGGCTAGCTTTAAAGACCTTTCAAAAAAGTAGAAACCTACTACTGTAAAAGCTTCCTAAAATATGTACATATAAACAAATAAGAAGAGTTATCCTATACTGAGAGGACAATGCCCCTACTAGACACTATAGGCTTGTGTCTATAAAAAGCCCAGTGCCAGAAGTGGGTTATCTCTTTTGAAATTTTTTGCCTTCATGGACCCACAGACCCACAAACATTAGGGGCCATTGCCAGTCCTCTTTTTACCCCTCCAGACTTGACAGTAAGACACTATTGCTGGAGACACCCCATAGTTGAGCCACAGAACATGGAGAAATCAAACTGGTATTGGCCTAGGAGATTCATCCATGCAGGCTAGCTTTCAGAGTGCTAGAAGGTGCTATGCATGCTATTGGAGAAGAAAGAAATCATCAGTCTTACCCACCAGTGAACCCTGTGAGTTACTATAATGACTGAACTAGCAAGACAGGCTCACTCTCTTGCAATAATAGCACAAACATCATGGCAGTAACTACTACTTTCTGATTGGGTTTAAATCACACTACACAAGATGAAACCCATATCTTGTACCTTATAGAGCCAAGAACCAGTCCTAGAAACTGAAGAATGCTCACCCCTCAATGGTACATCTATATCACACCCCCTACTCCCCATTCTCAGGGATCATTGTAGAAGAAAGGGTAGAAATATTGTAAAAGCCAGGGGTAGTGTAAAAGTCCAGGGTAGACAGGACACAAAAAGGCAGATACATTTATGAATTCACAGTTGCTGTGACGACATGTGCAGATCCTACTCTAGCTCAAGCCAGGAAAGTCCCAGCATGGAAAAGAAAGGTGGGCACGAAGTCCAATCTCTAGGAGAGGGGCTACTGGGGGAGGGAGAGTCAGTTTTCATTAAAGGTATACTGCTGGTAGGTTGACCACAGTCCGATAGAAGGTCATACATTCAAGAGTATATGGGAAGCACAAATTGGACTTGACTGTTAAAAAAAGGTGAGGGGGACATAAGGGTTGGTAGGACAGGGGGAGTAGATCTGGAAGGAGCTGGGGGAGGGGAGTGAATATGATCAAAACATATTGTGTTAAATACTTAAAGTACAACGAAAATGAGAAAAACCCCCACAAAGCATGAAGTAAAATATAATCTTTTGAGATGATATTTTATTAATTCTTTGAGAATTCTATACAAAATATCTTTATTTTATGTTATTTACTAAAATTTTAATTACACTTTAATTATATCATAAAAAAGAAAAAAGATGGTAATAAGGTTCCTAACAACTGAGATGTAGCAGTAAGTGAGAGAATGCATCACCATTTCCCACACTGCTTCCTGGTGACAGTCACTCTCCCTGAAGGACAGGGAATAGCTCTTGGGTCTGTGGAGAACTGTAGAAACCTTTGAGGAAATCTGTTGTAGTCCAAGAATCTAAGCTCAGTGAGGGGAGAGGTTTGTCTAGTGTCCTCCAATATGGATAACAGGAATTCAATAAATGTTATTAGAATACATGAATAAAATGAAACCCACCAAGACTATTGAAGTTTTAGAATTAAGACTTTTAAAGAAGGTTGTAGGGGCCAGTGAGATGACATCATACAAGCTTGGTGACCTGAGTCTGTTCCCCAGAACCCCTGTGAAGGTGATTCCACAAAGGTATGCTTTGACGGTCAGACACTTGCACACACAGTAATACATGAAAATACCTTTTAAAAGGTTATAGGAATCAAGTTAACCAAGTCTAAGGAAGCAAGAGCTGAGGAACAATTTCTCAACGATTCACAGGAATGACCTGTTTTTATGTTTCACCTTTCCCCTTATTGAAAATAAAAATAGAGGGAAAGTCCATAGGAGGCTATCAATAAATACTTGCTGAATAAATGAAAGGATGTATGTGAAGATCTGGATATACAGACAGGAAGGTATCATCCTGTGGATGGTGGTTAAGCCCTGAAATCTGTCATGGGGTGTTCGTCAGCCAGTACTGTTAATCCTCTCTAGACAATACTGCTGTGGTTTTACTCAAAGACTACCTGCCAAGTTCCCTTCCTACAGTCAAGTTCTGTAAAAGCAATATTTATTATTAGTGGCAAGACAAACCCTCAGATTCCTTTCCTTCAACTATTTTATTGTTTTGGGAGACAGGGTGACAAGTAGCCCAGGCTGGCCCCCTTACTACGTAGCTGAAGATGACCTTGACCTTCCTTCCAATCTTCCTACCTCTACCTCCTGAGTGCTGAAATCACAGGCATGGATTGCTCCTCCGCTGGTTTCTGGGGACTGAACCCGGATCTTCATGTGTGCTGTCATCTAGCAACTGAGTTCCAACCCCAACTTTTATTTTATAACTGAGACCATCAGACAGTAGTGCCAGTAGTGTGAGCCCCTCCTCTCCCTCAGCTGCCAGAGAGGCTCACTGTGACAAAGGTGTTCCTTATATATGCTCTCTATCCATTTGAGTGGCAGTCAGTCAGAAGTAGTCTTTACCAATGTGTTGCCTTTTTAAAATTATATTATTAGTGATTTCCATCCACTCCTGCCTCAGTCTATGATGCCCTTACCTTTTCACCCCAACCTTTGTCTGCTGTGATAGAAGGGAGGACCAGAATCATGATCCTAGGAGTGGCCAATTAAATGAACGGATTCATAATCTTTATAACATTTGTGCTCTCTTCCTATTTGGAAATGGAAGCTGTCTGAATTCTTTGGCTTGGAATGGGGTACCTTACCTACTCTGAATCCCAAGATGTTTCTGAGCTAATCTTTGCTGTTGGTGGTGGTAGTGGGTGGTGTGTGTGTGTTGGGGAGAGAGGGGGACTGAATATCTCAGGGGACTCATAGCGCATTGGAGCTGGAAGACACCTTCACGGTTGCCTAGTGCAGGGACTTTCAAGGTATCGCAGCGGTGCCTCCAGGCTGCTGTATATACAGAGAGATGCTAGATGATGATGGGGAAGATTTCCCTAATCCCATCCCTTGGAAATCCATTTAGCATTAATCCATTTGTCAAACTTGGTTTCATTTTATAAATGAAGTCATAGAGATGAAATGTCTGGGTGCCATTTTAACTTGGCAGCTGCTAGATAATCCTGTTAGTCTTTTTGTTTTCCTTGCAGTTTATCACATTTACTGTGTGTGTGTGTGTGTCTGTGTTACACCTGTAGAGGACATAGCTCGATGTTCAGTATCTTCCTCTATCATTTTTTTTTTTTTTTGAGACAGGGCCTCTCACTGAACATAGAGCTCACTGATTGGCTAGGCTGGCTGACCAGCAAGCCACCAAGACCCTCCTGTCTCTGTCTCCCCACCCTTGGATTGCAGGCTTGAGCCACCACACCCAGCTTTTCCCATGGGTGCTGGAAATCTAAACTCAGGTTTTCATGGTTGTGCAGCAAGCACTTTACCCTCTGAGCTCGCCCCCAGCCCTCTCCCACATAATTCTTTTTAAAAATGACTGTCTTCATTTTCTAATTAATTCCCTTTCCCACCCCTACACCCTCTTCACCCCACAAAACTGCTGTATTTTCCAGTAAGAACTGAGGCCTCTGATACTAGTGCACCTTCATCTTCTCACCTCTCTGCTTCAGTATGGCTGACTGTGCTCCCTCTCCTGTGCTCCCTCTCCTGTGCTCCCTCTCCTGTGCTCTCTCCCTGTGCTCTCTCTCCCTCTCCTGTGCTCCCTCTCCCTTCCCTGTGCTCCCTCTCCCTCCCCTGTGCTCCCTCTCCCTTCCTCCAGTCTGTGGGGAAGAGTACACCTTATCTCTTTGTCTTTCCTGGACTAACCCCCTTTCTTGTGCCTACAATCCCACTCCCTTCTTTTTCTGTCAGGATGGTGTCTCAGTTTGGACTGGCATATTCAATCACTTCCTGTCACCTAGGGACTCCCAGTCTTCAGCTACAGTCATCTTTGAGCCTTTCTGTCATGCATACATTCAAATATAACAATAACAGCAGCAGCAGTTGCAGGAGCAAAGAATTTCCTGTATTTTGCTCTCCTGCATTGCTATGGGAGTTGCCCAGACATTCATCCACTCATTTCCCTTCTCTTACTCCTCTTACGTGTACTGCACGCACCAATAAATCATCTATTATTTTCTGAGCATGCTCTCTTCCGTTCACTGGACTCCTCCGACACCCGCCACGGGCTGTCCGTTCTCTGTAACTTTTCTGCTTTCCCAGCACTGGCTGTGATCCTGCCTCAGTTCAACACCTACAACACTGTTCGTGACTTCCAAGAGTATTCGCCTTCTTTCTGCTGCTAACAGTTCTCCAGAGAATCCTTCTCCTTTTTGCATCCCCATACTGGGCTCTTTGAGCAGATGTTTGATCTGCTCACATCAGTTGGGCACAACCAGATCGAGACTAATATCTCCTGATTCTCAGGAAAATGAATTTTAGGGTTAATAGTTACATGACCTCCCTGAGCATTTTTGTCTAGTGTCTCAAGGGCTAAGTACAGCTTTTGATCTTTGGACTCGCTTTTTCTTTTGACTGAAATTTACCTTAGCCAAATAACTCTGAATTTAATGGAACAGTTTCATTTTTTTTCAAGTCAGTTCTCAACATTTACTGATCAAGAGATACTCATCTGGCATACTGATAGTCATCATGGAAATGTCAACTGTTTAATCAGTAATTCCTACAATGAATTGGAAGAGGAGTTTTAGCACGTGAGGGTTTGTTAACCTGTCAGAACATATAGTTTAAATCATGGGGTTGGGAGAGCTCCTTTGTCTGACCCCTTTGGAAAATTTCTATACATCAAAGATCATGTCTGGTAGCCAGGCACATCTTAAGACACATGTGTTTTTATGTGAGCCACGCCTGCCCACTGTGCATAAACAGGCAACATTGGCTTCTCTGGAGTTTTGCTCTCTGATTTAGAAAAGAATTACTTTATTTCAGTTCCAAGTTCCTGGCTTCTATAATGGGGAATGTTTCTCAGGGGATCCCGGCCAGGCTGTCTGACACTCACTCCTTTCCCCAGCTCTTGACAGCTTGCCTAAATTTCGTGGGAAATGTTTTCGCCTTGAAGCTGCGGAGAGTCTTAAAAAAAACAAACTGCTTCCCTGGCTGAATGCTGGAGCCCAAAAGACACTTTCTCTTTTGGCTTTGGGGTTTCATTGGCCCAAAGCAGGGCTGTTGTGAACCCCCCTCGGGCTCCAGGCCAGCCAAGGGTGGGCTTTCCAGACCATTGACCCATTCACACTAGCACCCCACTGAGATTCCAGAAGCGAGCATCTCTTTTGCCCAGACTTACATTCTCTACTGCTTGTTCATGGTGTGGACGACCTTTGTCCAGGCAGCGGGATCTTGGTTATGGAACTCCTGCTTCACTGAACCCTGTGTCACTGTGTCACAGCTGAAGCGGGACCCAGAAACTATGTGACTAGAGGCAGCTCAGTTTCTCTGCAGACTCTGTTCTGTGCAGACCCCCCCCCCCCCACCCCCCCCCAACTCACCCCTCCCCCATCCTGGTCCCCCACTCCTGCCTTATGCCTTCCTGGTCAGACTCAGGCATTACTTTTTCCTCTCCGCATTGTGGGCTTCTCTGGGGGCATTTCTTCCTCTTCACCCTGGACAGTTATAAGGTGGCTGGCACCTCCCTCTAGACTCTCGAGTGTAGAGCTCAGCCTGTATCTCTTTTTACCATTCACAATTTCAGGGTCCCTCCTGAATGGTCTCCGCTCCGCAGACATTTCCAGTCTTTTCAAGCCACCCTCCAATAGGCAGATAAAAGCACGTGAATCCCCTACTTACGGTGAATCTCCAAAGTCCTCCCAGGTCATCGCTCCTCTCGAAGCAGGTGGGCTCCAGCCCCTCCTCCAGGCAGCACTTGATGGAGGCCAGGCCACTGACCCCAGCTCCTACGATTGCAACTCGCTTCACCATGTTCCTTGGTGGAGGGAAAACGAAGGAGAGCGTTTTATTCACGAAAGCCCCACCCAAACCTTGGCTACTCAACAAACCAGGAAAAGAATTTGGAAGATTAAGAGATTTTCTCAGTGTGAGTCCTCTGTAGGCTATCTGTGGTGTGGGGATGTGAGCAAGAAAACTACAGGTCATTGGGTTAACCCCTGTGCTGGATTATGTCCCCACCCCTTGGCCAGAGCTGGCGCTCAGTTCACTCGCTCGCTCGTGGTCTTTAAAGCAATTGCAGCTTCTGGCAGAGTGGCTGAAACCAGACCCTTTTGGTGGGCAGAGTCTTGCATTCTGAACTGGCTTGCCTCCATCCACCGGGCTCCAACCCCAGAGCAGGCTGGAGCAGCAGACAGGACAGGGTGGCTTCGTGAAACCCACTCTTTTTTAAAATCACATTAACGTTGACACTCCGATTGGTTTGGGGACATCACAGAAAACTGCGCAGCAGCTGGCAGGGTGGGGTTGGGACTAGGATCCAAGACACTTGTGGACATCACAGGTGCCACAGCACGGCCCTGCTTGGCTCTCTCCTGGCTTTCTGCCAAGGTCACACCAGTGCTGTTGGAGTATAATTCACCACTAGTCACCAGTGGAAGAGAGGAGGTGGCTGCAGGGAGGAACTGGAGTGGAAGGGAAGGATAGGATTCACCTTTGTGGAGCCCACGGCACAGTCAGCCTTGGTGCAGGTTTGAGAATTTTCTGGCTGTGTGTTAATAGCATGGACTTGTAAGAACACTGTGAGGGCAGCTCCAGAGAGGCTAGCTAACAAGGAGAACCCCAAGAGGGATGCATGGATCACCCTGGGAAGGGGAAATGGATGAGATCTCCATGGGTAGACTGGGCAGAGCGAGGGACAATGGAAGGTGGGGGATGGGGGATGAGAACATAGGGGAACAGGATGGTCAAGTTGGAACAGGGACAGAGTGCAAGAGATACCATTATAGAGGGAGACATCATGGGGATAGGGAGAAACCAGGTGCTAGGGGAGTTCCCAGGAATCCACAAGGATGATCCCACCTCAGACTACTAGCAATAGCGGAGAGGGTGCCTGAACTGGCCTACTCCGGTAATCAGATCAGTGAATACTCTGTCATCATAGAGCCTCCATCCAGTAACTGATGGAAGCAGATGCAGAGATCCACAGCCAGGCACCAGGCCGAGCTCTGGGAGTCCAGTCGAAGAGAGAGAGAAGGGATTCTATGAATGAGGGGCATCAAGATCATGATGGGGAAACTTACAGAGACAACCAAACCAAACTAGTGGAACTCATGAACTGTGGACCAATAGCTGTGGAACCTCCATGAGACTGGAATAGGCCCTCAGCATAGGTGAGACAGTTATATAGCTTGATCTGCTTAAGGGGCCCCCTGGCAGTGGGTTCAGGACCCATCCCCAGGGTGTGAATGGGCTTTTTGGAGCCTACTGCCTGTGGTGGGACACCATACACAGCCTTGGTGCAGTGGGAGGTGCTTGGACCTGCCTCAACTGAGTGTATCAGGCTCTGCTGACTCCCCATGGGAGGCCTTGCCTTGGAGGAGGTGGGAATGGTCAGGAAGGGTAGGGGGTGGGAGAAGGGAGGAGAGGGGATCTGTGGTAGGTATATAAAATGAATAAAAAATGTCTTAATAGTAATAATGATAAAAACACTGGCAATATAGCACATTGGGTAAGCAATAAGTTCTGTCAGTTAAAACTGTGTGATCTGAATCATTTAGTTTCTCTGGGCATCATGTAAACAGAGAAAAAGCTTGTAGCTTCTTTGCAGTGTTTTCTGAGGATCAAATGACTTAACAAGTGTCTGGAATAGGTCCTAGCACATAGTAAATGCTCAATAATGTAACCTATTTCCAAAGTTGGTTTCTTCTTTTCTGTAATTTCTCTGAATTTCTGATCAATAGCATACACATTCAGCATACACTAAATCAAATATTAGACATCATTTCTTAATAAGTTTCTGAGGTAATTTTATCTCAAATATATATATATGTATACACACACACACACACACACACACACACATATATATAAACAATAGAACAGATGTGTTCCTACTTCCTTCCATCAGGAAGGCTATACCTAAGCAAGGAAATATATACCTTGCCTATCCACTAGGCAAGGAAATAGGCCAGTTGGTCTCTGCATCTGAGTGTACATTCTCAGTACACACACACACACACACACACACATATATGTATATATATATATATATATTTTTTTTTTGAGACAGGGTCTCACAAAGCCAAGTTTGCCTCAAACTCATTATATAGCCAAGGGTGACTTTGAACACCTCATTTTCCTGCCTTCACCTCCTGGGCACTGGGAGCATGCCACCATACCCTGTTTTTGTGGTCCTTGGCTTCGTGCGTACCAGAAATTCATTCCATCATATGAGCCAGAACCCTACCCCTCAAGTTCAAGGAAGACCCCAGTGATGAAGGTTTCCTGAACATTTTCTAGTTTTTTGTTTTCCATGTGAACTGTCCACAGAATTGGGTATGCATCATTTGTGTTTTTAGGACTGGAAACCCAGGAGAAGCAGTTCAGCCCCCGAGGCTGAGGCAGTTTTATTTTCTGCTGTGTGCTCTTTCCAGGGAAGTACTGAGGATACGGTGTAATGGATACAGAATTGTCTCTTGAATCAAAAGGCCCCCCTTTCATATATCCGTAAAGGTGTTACCGTAGGACTGGTTACTTCTCTAGCAAGTGCTAGAAGAATCCTCTCAGAAGAGGCAAGCTTTAGAGCACAATGGATACTGCAGAGTGGCGATTTTATCTTTTCCGTCTTCCTGGATGCCAGAGGGGTGCTGTGACCCTACAGTTAGAGAGGGAGATGGAGCTTAGGGGCTGCATCAAGGTGCGTCCGTGTTGGGTCCCTGTTCCATTAGGAATTAGGTTGGTGACACGGGAAAACTGCCACCTCTGGCTTCCGGTTTCCTCACTGGGACACGTGGTATAATGTTTATTTTTTTTGGTGGGACTTAATAGTCATCCAATGAAAAGTAACTACTTTTATAAAAAAAATGACTCTAGGGGGAAAAAAAAGAGGGTTGCATACAAACGTCGATGTTGAAAGCCATGTGCAGAAGTATGTTGGCTCTAGGAAGAGTGTGAGCAGGGTGGCTGGAAGCAATGCTGGCCGTGTTTTACACTCTGGGAAGGCGAGGGGCCCTTTTTAAGGGCTGGGTTAAGAAAGAGGGGAGGTAATTTCCCTATGGCTTCACTGAAACTAGAGAGGAGTTCAGCAAGGGGAGTGTGGCTGCCTCGGAGAAAGAAGAAAGGCTAGTTAGTAGGGTTCTCTCATCGTCAGTACCCAGAATGTGCACTCAAATGCAGAGACCAGCCCGTCTGTTTCCTTGCCCAGTGTGTTGTTGTTTTAGGAATAGCCTTGCTGATGGAAGGAAGTAGGAATACATCTGTTCTATTGTTAATAAAGCTAGAGGGAAGAAGCCAAGGATTGGCTATGCTGTGAGCTAATGCAGTCTTCAGACAAAGAATTGAACTGTCCCAGCTTCACTTTGCAGAAGAGCACATGCATAATGACTCTTGTTTTTTTGTTTTTGTTTTTCCAGACAGGGTTTCTTTGTGGAGGCCTGGCTGTCCTGGAACTCTCTCTGTAGACCAGGCTGGCCTTGAACTCACAAAGATCTGCCTGCCTCTGCCTCCTGAGTGCTGGGATTAAAACGGTGTGCACCACCACCACCCAGCATATAGTGACTATTAACAACTATTGACACAACAATGTAAACGTTTGCTCTTACCTCTCAGAGAAAAGGATTAGAATCACGACTAGGGATGCAACAGAAAAGATAACTAGTTCAATATAGCACTTACCAATATTTCAAGCTCTGAGATTGGCTTTACCAAAGTGAAGTCTAGATGACAAAGGTTTGGAGACAGTCTAAGCAGGAGATGACTAGTTCATGTAGAGGATGGAATCAGATGCCCTCGGGGATCCTAGACTAGATTCTGGAGTTCATTCTTTGATTAATTCAGGCATCAAACACCCACTGAGTGGCTTCTTCATTGGTAACACTGGTATTTTAGGTTTTCATTGAAGCTTTGTCTAGAGTAGTGATTGGTTTAGTGGGAAAGTCAGACTTGAAAAGCAAGAATTTCAATATTTTGTAAAGCACCAAGATGTTTTATCTTTAAATTGTAGTGAGAGCAGGAAAGAGGAGATGTTCTGATGACCTTGGAGTGGCAGGAATGTGACAGAGGGCAATGGTAGGCAATTGCTTAGGTTTGGAGGGATGACTAGGAAGGACTTCAGCAGTCAGAGGAGATGAGGCAATGGGACCCAGAGTCAGGGAGCAGCTCAGGGATGGCAATAGTCCCATGAGGCATGTGTGGCTTTCTGACTATGGTAAGCTCAACTCTCTCTTTATTCCTAGGGAAACTACAGCATGCACCCACAAGAGCATACTACATTTTATTATTGATTGGATGATTATATCTGTGGGTCATCCTCCTTCACAAGGCTATGCTTCCCCAAAGTAGGGTATTTTCTTTGGTGTATATGTCTCAGTTCCCAGAATAATGCTTGCACTATAATAGTTGTTGAATAAATATTTGGCAATGACTTGATTTCTTATTGGGTAGAATGAATGGATTCATTATTTTGTATGCTCTTTGATTAAAAAAATAACAGAGCAAATATTTATTGGAAGTTAATATCCTGAGTCAGAGATTGATGGCTTAAAAAACCACCTTTTTTTTTTTTTAAATCAATTATGCAATGTGTGAAACCCCTCCCTCCGTCAGTCTGTTACTGTAACCCAGCGTGAGGCAGACTTACTCAGCCACCTCTGAGCAGTACAGTTTCTGGGTGACTTTGTTTGGGCGGGTGTTACAAATTGGAGACCTGGGTTTGGATTTCAGTGCTGGATAGTTATCAGTAGAGGTAGATAATTTAATGTTTCCGGGTTTCCATTTCCTTGTCTCTAATATGAAGCTAGAGATATACCTGGCCTCAGGTGCTGTATGAATCACTCAGTCAATGTACAAGCAGCACTTAGAGTAGCTATTGGGGTGTACCAGGCCCTGAGAGAAAGTGACTGGTGTCAAATATGTGTGTTGCCACATGCCTGTAATTCCAGCACTGGTGGGACTAAGAACACAGTAAGACATTTTATTAATGGAAATAGCACACTAATGTTGCTGATTATTGAGTGCTATTTTACATTTTGATACAAAATAGCATTTAAAGTATTATTACTCTAGAATATTCAGTAAACTGTCTAATTATTAGTTGCAAGTTTTAAAAGAAACATTATCACGAAGGAAGCATTGTCAGGGTTAACTGACTATGGAAGAAATAAGTCACATAAATTAGGGGTTCATAGTGAACTTGCTAAGATGGTGTTACTGAGGGAATAGGAATTTAACACAAAATAACAAAACAAGCCTCATCAGATCTCTAAGTGAGTTGGGAAATCACTGTTGGTTGCACAAAAGTCACTAATGTTTAACAGCAAGGTCAGAAGGTACTGCATTTTCCTATGGATTTTGTACTATGTCCTCTACACCAAGGAAGGAAAACACAATTAATTAAATGAAGACAGACTGAGTGTGCACCTCCATTATTGAGATAACATTTGGGTGTGGGGATCCCATTCCAAAACACAGATGGGGCCTTGAGTTATTTAAGAATGTCACAGAGAGCACAGTGATACCCAGTGTTTGAATCTTCTTTAAGTTGTCTGAGGTGTGGGTAGATTTTCTTTTCTTTTTCTCTGAGACAGGGTTTCATAACTATAGCTTTGACTGGCAAGGACTCACAATGCAACCCAGGGTGGCCTTGAGCTTCTGGCAGTCTCCCAGAGTCTGAGGCATGTCTCACAGTTTTAACATGAGACAGGGCTGTGATCCATTCAATAATACCTCATGCAGTTTTGCAGAACAGGTGTTCAGTAGCTTCTGCGATAAAAGACAGCAACACTGAGGTGGAACAAAACATGAGGAAGTAATGTCTTAGCTGATTCTAAGCTTTGAGAGTTTATACAGTGTTCAGCAGCCCCACAAATCCGTTCCTGAGCGTGATTAAGAGTGCCCCTTTCTGAATAGAAACAGAAGAGTGGATTGGGGGGATGTAGTCGGGGAGAATGGGAGGAGAGGAGGGAGGGGAACTGTGGTCAGGATGTAAAATAAATGAATAAATTTAATTAATAAAAAAGTGAAATGAAAATGCCATTTTCTTTTAATTTCCTTATTATTTATACAACCAACTTCAGTGGTTAGAACATAAGCACTGGGTCCTTTGGGCTTCATAAGAGGGACTTAATAAGAGGGACTTTGGCCTGGGGGTGCTGTGAAGAAATTGCTACTGCAGGAATCATACCTTCAACTAGGAAGTCTGGGAACCTCCAGGCAAAGTCTCACCTTTTGAGTATGTCTCAGATTGACTCGGAGGCCTTATTGATTGTTTCAGGAAATTATCCCATAACTGATCTCAGCACTGGATCAGCTAACCAGCGTGACTCACTTATGCATTTACTCGGCAGTTGTTATCTTTATCCGCGCAGGCAGCCCACACATTCCTCTTTAGTGTGTGCAAGTTTCTCAGAATACTGACAGGCGCAGGCTTTCCAATAAGAGCATATCCCTAAATGGGTTGTGTCATTTCAAGCGTTATCAGTTGTAGTAGATTCAGATGGATGATTAGGGGTGGGTCAAGGCACCCATAGCCTAACCTAGAGCAGACATAGTCCCCAGAGCCCAGCAGAGAGCATGACTCAGAGCAGAAGCTGCTGAGACCTGGGTTGGAACAAGAGTACGGTTTTGGGATTTGTATCCCCTTAACAGTAGCCACTCACTTCCTCATGCCTAATCCTGACCCAACTGCCACACAATGCAAATTCTGCCTCTTACAAGTTATATCCATTTCCCTAAGAGAGCAGACACTAAGAAAAAAAAAATCAGACACCGAGACTCAGTTTTTCTAACCGTAAAACATATGGAATTCAACTGCATAGAAGTGACTCTCAAACCCTTGATATTAATACTTGCGGATTTAGGATTAGCAGAAAAGATCTAGAAGCAGTGTAAAAATCAAGAAATTTTAATCCCATGCACAGAATAAAGCAGGAAACACAGCAACAGAAAATTGATGACATGCAAACCCTAAGTCCAATTTCCAGACTGTCTTGCTTCTTGTTTCCATTTGCGCAAAATACCGACACTTAGTACACAAACCTTTCGAGCCACTAACTCACGATACGCTTGAGGCTGCTGAGGGAAGCTCTCAGTAATTCATTCTGCAGAGAACTTACCAGTGAACACAGAAGCTTAGCGATCTGACTTTATGCTCCGGGACAAGGACGCAAGTTTTATTCCTTACTGTGGAGCCAGGGATGGCAACACAGTTCCTCCAGGGTCACTGGCCAGGGGAGCTGTGTTCTGCTGAGACGGTTCTTCTCTGATGTGCAATAACAAAACAGGAAGACCCCGGCTCCACCCACTGTATCCAGAGGAGGAATCGGAGATTTTTATCAGGTTACTTTAAGTAGCTGTAGTTGCTCATTCCAATGGCACTGGCACAATTAGGATCCCAGAGCCGGCAAAAATCAAAACTCAAATAAAAAAATCAAAAAAACGTGAGCCAGTGTTTGGGAGTTCCTAGCACACAGGATGAGCCTGGTCTAAGAGATAAAGAGTGTTATGAAAAAAAAAAAAA
>CABHPQ010146184.1:0-12490 GCA_902168405.1 Peromyscus aztecus
CCCTGTGAAGAGGCCCCAGCCTCTCAGCCTTAGCAGGTCAGCAGCCTTCAGAGGAAGACAATCGGCAACAAACGCAAATAGCTAATTGGTCTAGAGGGAACTGCTCCCGGCAGGAAAAAAATCAACAAGTTATTTGTTTCTGTGGTGAAAGGGAATGTGGAGGGGACAGGGCTGCTAGGGAAGAGGGGAGAAAAGAGGAGGATTGTGGGAGTGATCCAGGTAAGGGAACTGAAGGGGTGAGACAGGGAGCTCCTTGCTCCTCCCACTCTACCAGTTCACCCTTCCCCCACTCTAATTCCTCCTGCCTTTTCCCAGAGGGCTCCTCTGCTTTCAAAAAGAACCCCACAGAAGTAGAGTAGTAGAATGCTGAGTCTCCTGTCTCTGACCCGCATTCCCACCCGTATGCAGTCAAAGACAAAGCCCTTGCCGTTTGAAGTACACGGTGACTTGGAGCTAAAATACCAGGAGGAAATTAAAGTTTCTGTGGGCCTGTGCTGAGTCCTGGGCTGTGCAGAGAACAGATAGCAACCAGGGGATGTGGTGGGAAAGGCCTGGGAGGGACTTTTGCATTCAGCTCTTGCTCTCTAGGAAGCAAGGACGGCTCCCTGGGGTTGGGTTGCCCTGGGATTTTCTGTGGTTGGCCTTCTCTGTTCTTCCCTGCCCCAGAGGGCTCCAGGGGACTGGAATTTGGTTCCTAGCAAATTGATGCTCCCATGGACCTGTATCTGTTGAGCTTCTGGCTGGTTCCTCGGCATCACTCGGGAATACCCTAGGTGCCAAGGGCAGGGGAAATGATTCTAAAGATTTATTTTATTACGTGTGTGTGTGTGTGTGTGTGTGTGTGTGTGTGTGTGTGTGCGCATGTGTCATGTATGTGTGTGATTGCATAAGCCAGAAGAGGCCATCAGATCCCCGGGGGCTGGAGTTACAGGTGATTGTAAGCTGCCCAGTGTGGGTGCTGGGAACCAGATTCCAGTCCTCTGTAAGAGCAGCAATGTCTCTTAATTGCTGAGCTGTTTCTCCAGCCCCAGAGATAATTCTAGACTGAGAAAACTGAAGATAGTATGAATGGTGGACCCCCTTCTAGGGTGAGGAGCTATTTTCTCAGGCCTGCTGTGAAATGAGGGGCAGATAAATGGTTTATGTTGAGGTTCAGAGTCGTAGGTGTTTGATGAGCAATGTCCTCAGCTCCTCAGAGGCAAGACATACTTGACCATGAAGCCGTAGTGGGAAAACTTCTAGGATGAAGGTGAGTTTTAATCTCAAGTGGGATACCTCATGGTTTCCATAGGGGATACCTAGCTGTCTTTCTTCTTCTTCTTCTTCTTCTTCTTCTTCTTTTATTTTTAATGTACGTTGGTGTTTTGCCATGGATATCGGGTCCCCTGGAACTGGAATTACAGACAGTTGTGAGCTGCCATGTGGGTGCTGGGACTTGAACTCGGGTCCTCTGGAAGAGCAGTCAGTGCCCTTAACCACTGAGCCATCTCTTCAGCCCCCCCTCCATTTATTTATTTATTTATTTATTTATTTATTTATTTATTTATTTATTTATTTATTTTTGAGACAGGGTTTTTCTGTATATCCTTGGCTGTCCTAGATCTCACTCTGTAGACCAGGCTGGCCTCGAACTCAGAGATCCACCAGCCTTTGCCTCCCTCTTATCTATCCCTGATCTGTGGATCCCTGCCATTTGTCTTACGCAGGATGGGGAGAAGAGCCAGCTGCAATCCCTTTGCTGGCAGCCTCCAAGCATCCTCTAGACATTTGGGATAGGGCTGTCTGGTTCTTGAAAAGAGGAAGCTACTTGTTTCCAGGGCAGCTTAACTTTACTTTCATAGTGCAGGGCTGAGTTTGGTAGGGTGCACATACAGTATAAATACCCTTGATTATCTACGGTGCTGTGTGACCCAAGGCAAGTCACTGTTCCTCACTGGGATTCAGATCCATATGCGAATCAAGAACTCAGAGGGCTGCTGAGGGGTTCGCTCTCAAACCATCTGGTCAACCCAACAGAGGAGTGCCACACTCTGAGTAGGAGGGTACAGTGGGAGCCCAGAATGCACTGTGCAGTCTAGACGTCTGGAAGTTCGTGTGACCTTTCTCCTAACCTTTGTGGATGCATTAAGCAGCAAACAGGCAGTTCTGGTTTCTATGGGGAACATAGACTTCTGCAGCCAGGGGAGTTGCTGCCCAGTTCCCCAATCTTTATTGTAGCTCTGCTGGGGTTCAGGCAGAAAGGTTTACCAGGCCTCGCTTCACACCCCTCTCTTCTTTTTAAAAATAATTTTTTAATTTTTATTTTATGTATATTGGTATTTTGCCTGCATATATGTCTGTATGAGGGTGTCAGATCTTGGAGTTTATGGACAGTTGTGAACTGCCGTGTGGGTGCTGGGAATTGAACCCAGGTCCTCTGGAAGAGCAGCCAGTGCTCTTAACTACTGAGCCATCTCTCCATCATCCTCTCTTGTTAGGCTGGCCATCCATAAGCCCTGGAAGCTGATTCATATTTTTTTCATTTCAAGTTCTCTGTTCTATCCCCCCCCGCCAGACAGGGTTTCTCTGTGTAACCCTGACTGTCCTGGAACTCACTCAGTAGACCAAACTGGCCTTGAACTGACTACCTCTGCCTGCTGGGATTAAGGGCATGTGCCACCACCTCTTTATACTCAGGTCTTCTCTAGCCAGGTTTCCCTTAAGCCCAGGTGGGAGGTGGGATCGCAGATGGATCACACCAGGTGGAATGTCTGCTAGGATTTGAGAACCTGCCTGGCATGGGCACTGATAGGGTCTCAGTAGAGGACAGGTGTGAGAGGAAGGCTGTGCAGACAGATGCAAAGCCTGAACACAAAAAGTTAGGGAAGCACAGCATAAGATTGATTTCTCATTATCCGAAGAGGTGGGGCAGAGAACTACAGGATCTGGTCAGACAGGGCCTCCATGCCCCACCCTGCGGAGGAGGGGGAGGCACGCTTTCCAGCTGAGGCAAGGCTGGGCTGGGCTGGTGACAGAGGATTGTGCCTGCCTGAAAGTGTGGGAGGGCTTGTTCTCTGCAGCTTGGCATGCTCGGTAAGGGTCAATATGATAAGACAGTATGAAGAGACAGATCCTTGGTTTTTACACGCAGACAGCTGTCTGCTCTGGGCAGCCCAGCAGTCCCCGACAGTCTATTGTGTGCTCCATGGGCTCTTCTGAAATACAGAGCCTCTGGCTTCAGCCCAGCTGGGTTTCCCCTGCCTGCCTGCTAGCTTCCTTTCCCATCTGGGGTCAGATGAGGTCTGCACTGTGGAGTCACCATAGTGAGATCCAGCCAATTCTGAGGTTGACCTAGAAGTTTGAAGCCTCCCTAGGAGAGGGGTCAGGGCCTCCAGCCTGAGCAGCAACCCCCTCACCTACCTGGTTGATTTGATGTCCTTTGGTACTTGTTTTGTTTTAACTTGATTTGTTATTGTGGTGGTGGTGTAGGTAGGGTGAGGATGGAGGCTGGCACTGTGCCACAGCTTTAATGTGAAAGTCAGAGGGCAGCTTTGTGGATTTGGTTCTCCCTTTCCATCTTTTTTTTTTTTTTTTTTTTTTTGGTTTTTCGAGACAGGGTTTCTCTGTGTAGCTTTGCGCCTTTCCTGGATCTTGCTCTGTAGACCAGGCTGGCCTCAAACTCACAAAGATCTGCCTGGCTCTGCCTCCTGAGTGCTGGGATTAAAGGCGTGCGCCACCACCACCCAGCCCTCCCCTTCCATCTTTATGTGAGTTCCAGGGATAGAATTGAGGGGTGTCAGGCTTGAGCAGTAAGTGCCTTTACCCCCTCAGCCATCTATTTTGGTTTGGTTTTGGGGTAGAAGGGCTCATTCCATGGCTGTCCTGGAGGTTTCTAATGGACTTGTGGTGTTCTTCTGTCTTCTGCCTCTCAAGTTCTGGGGTTACAGGTCTCTTTTTGGTTTTAAGGTGTCTGCTGCTCAGCCAGACAGACCTGATGAGAGGCAGACATTTGGGGAGTCCCTCCTTTGCTCCAGAGCCTTAGGAGGTGTGTGGCTGTTTCTGGGTGGAGGTGGGGTGGGTTTACATTTGTGGAGGTTCCTTAAGCTTCCATGTGGCGATGACGTTTGAGGGGCTCACTTTCGTAGCTCTGGGGCTGTAGTAGTGAAGAATGACAGTCCTTTGATAGAGTGGACAGCTATAGATGTGGAGGGAAATTGAAAGATTAGGGAGAGATTTAGATTGTAAAATCAATTGGACGTTAGATTGGCTAAGGAAGGCAAGGAAAGTCACAGGTGACTCCACATTTCAGGCTAGATGGATGATAGAGTCCCTTTTCCAGAAACCAGGAATACAGAACAGAAAAAGGGCTGGATGTGAGGGGCCTCGATCATGTGTGAGTTTGTTTGATCAGCCTGAGACTAAATAAGGTACTTTGGGGGTACTAAATAAGGTACTAAATATATCATTTAAAAGGCAATATCCTGTCAGACATGGTGGTGGATGTATTTAATCTCAGCACTCAGGAATCAAGGGCTGAAGGCTCTGAGTTCGAGGCTAGCCTAGTCCTAATGAATTTCAGGCCAGCGAGAGTTACACGGTGAAACCCTGTCTCAAAAAACAAACAACAAAAAGAGGCAATATCCCGGAGTTAATAGGATGGATGGCCCAGGCATTTGGTGCACTGTCTAGCATTATTTGAAAAGCCAGAGATGACTCTTACTGGTTGAGATGTAGTTTTGGAAAGGACACCCCTCTGCATTATAGACTTTATCTAGAATCTTCTTTTTCTTTTGGTGCCAGAGCTTGAACCCAAGGCCTTATGCATGGTAGACAAACGTTCTCCCAGTGAGCTCCATTCCCAGCCAGCCAGAGTCATATTCTGTTGTCTTTGACAGTATCATCTGGTTTGGGGTATGGTATGACTAGATATCAAAAGGCATGAATCCTGGGGATGTGACCCAAGTGATAAAGCCCCTGCCTTATATGTCCAGGGTCCTGGGTTCAACTTCTAGAAGAAAGGCACATCTGGTTTTAGTCCCCAAGAGGGGGCAGGGAACATGAACAAACACATCTTTCCCTGTTGAGTTGTCCCTGTGGCTGGGGGATTCTGGCAGCGGGCATTGCTGACCCCAGGCCTCCCTCGAGTCCCACGCACCAAAGCCTCCTTTGAGGAGTGCAGGTCTAAGTAGTGGCCCTGTCTGGAAAAAGACTGCGGTCCAGGCCAGAACCAAGCTACTACCAAGAATCCCCAAACATCAGCTCCCAGACCACTGCTGCTCTCATGGGCCTCTGAGCTGGGCTGACCTATGAAGGAGATGGTATTTAAGTGTTTGAGAGTTCCAGACACTCTTTCTAGGTAAGACAGCAAGTGATACAATAAGGGGTCTTCTAAAATTGTTTAAGAAATAGCCAATGATTGTACATGTGTCTGAGAGTGCATCAGCTGGACTTCTTTAGTTATAAAAAAAAAAATCTACCGTGCTAGGGATGGTGGCGCACACCTTTAATCCCAGCACTCAGGAGGCAGAGGCAGGCAGATCCTTGTGAGTTCCATGCCCGCCTGGTCTACAGAGTGAGTTCCAAGACAGCCAGAGATACATAATTACATAGTAGAGAGGCCTTGTCTCAAACAAACAAAAAAATCTACCTCGCTTACACTGGTGTGATAGCACATACCTGTAATCCCAGCACTTGGGAGGTGGAGGCAGGAGGATCAGGAGTTCAAGGCCAACTTTAGTCACATGATCAGTTTGAGCCCAACCTGGGATACATGAGACTGTCTCAAGAAGAAAAGAAGAGAAAATCCACTTCAAAGTGCCCTTTGACTAAAGGGGAGCTATTGCTTCACAGACCTTACGACTGGCTCCATGCTCCCAGCACCCTTCCCGGGATTGCTATAGAGAATCCTAAACTGAGACTCATGCTCAGTCCTGGCCGAGGCAAGTACTTGGCTGAATGCATTTGGTGCTCTCTGTAGCTGGGCCTGGGTTGCATGACATAGAGATAGCAATTTGAAGAGAGATGAGTCTCTAAAGGAAAATTGTGTATTGCTCATTATGAGGACATTGCATGTTGAAGCAGCATCTGGTGTGCTTTTAGGTCCATGGAGACCTGGTGATAGCTCTGTGACCTAATTTTTATATCAGTAACCACTATAGGTAAATCCATAGTGCTCACTACTATTTATCAATTTACCTCGTTAAAGATTGAATGCTAGCAAGGACACATGCCTAATAATCCCAGAAATCAGAAGGTGAAGGCTAGAAGATCATTCATTCAAGGCCAGCCTAGGCTACATAGGAGCTCAGATCGACCTCAGCTCTATAGCAAGACCCTGTCTCAAAATAACCAAACAGGGCATGGTAGCACACTCTTGAAATCTGAGCCCTTGGGAGGTGGAGGCAGGAGGATCAGGAGTTTAAGGCCAGCCAGGATGGACTCTAGTATGCAGGGGCAGTTTTTAGGGAGGAATCACTTCACTGTCCCTGATGCTCATTCACAAGTCATTCTTCCCATGTACTACAAGATAAAAAGCCAGCATAGACATGTGATAGCAAATGGCTCCTCCTTCCTGAGACCCGGGACAATCTCCATGGCGGCTGGTGTTACAAAGGGATGTATCTGAAATGAGGACACTTGCTGATGGTGGCTTTGACCAGGTCCCAGTAAACAGCATTTGTCCCAGCTCTATTTGCATTCTATTCTGAGCTTATCTCCCCTGCCTCTGTAGTGATTATTACACGGCCTGTCAGGGTGTTGTACCTTCTAGATTTTGCTGGGGATTTCCTAGTGGGGACTGTCGTGCCCCTGTGACTTCTTTGAGCTAGAATGTCCAGGACAGTGGGATATATTTGAGCAGAAAGACAACATTAGCACTCTTTGAGCCTTGGTTATTTATCACCTCCAGTTTTGAGAGTAAAGATCTTTGAACTGGCTTGCCTGAGCCAGGGGAGTCTGAGATCTCAGTGTTCTCTAGGTTTTGAGCTTTGGGTTTGGCAAGAGGAGACCTTGAGTTCAGTCTTGGATGGGCTTCTTGCCTTAGCCAGGCTACTGGGCCTGGGCCTCTGTTTCAGGAAGAGAAGAATATACCCGTGAGGGACTTTGGTCTATTTGAGGATATGAAATTTTATACTAACGAAGTGCTGGAGGACCCGGGAGCTCCAGGAAGTTCTTACCAGCTCCTGGATTCTCAGGCAGCGAGGTAGGCTTTTCTGGGTGTTGTCTGAATTCCTCTTTCATTATACCCATCTGAATTCCTCTTTCATTATACCCATTTCCCTGTTATGAATCGTTCCTCCTCTTCAGATATTTGCTGGCAGCCAATTCTTGCCTCCTGCACTGTTTGCCAGCCCAGAATGACAGGCATATTCTAAATGCCCCTCTAGTTTTGTGCCCGGTGCCTGGGCCTGGCTCAATCCCCTTGTCTCCTTAGGCTTAAATGCAGGGTCTCCTGCTGTCTGTGTGTCCTTCTTCTCTGTGGGGCTGAAGTTCACAGCCGTGACATTTAATCTATGCCAGGAGCTGGTGGGATTAGCAGAGGGAGGGCAGGCGTTGTCAAGCTCACTACCCAGATGGAGGACCTGAGGCCAAGTCAGAAAGTGTGATTTGCCTAAAGATACACAGCTGTGTAGCAAAGGCAGTCCTAGAATGGGAGGTTCCTTTCTCTTTTTTCTTTTTTGAGATGGGGTCTTATGTACCTTAAGTTGGTTTCAAATTATGTAGCTGAGGATGACCTGGAACTCCTGATCCTTCTGTGCATCGAGAGCAGGGATTGTAGGTGTGTGCCATCACCCTCTGCTAGGTTTTTGTTTCTGATGTTGGCTGTAAAATGTCAGTTCTGGACTAGGGAGGTGGCTCAGTCAGGTGCCTGCCTTGCAAGCATGGGGACTTGAGGTTGGATCCCAGAACCCATGTTTTAGTTTTTGTTTTTAAAGCTGGGAATAGTTGCACCACCTATAACTTTAGTGTGTGTGTGTGTGTGTGTGTGTGTGTGTGAATGTGTGATTAGGTGGGTTCTTGGAGCTTGCTGGCTCCCAGTCTTGCCAGTAAGAAGATGGTAAGTGATAGGGTTAGTAAGAGACCCTATTTCAAAATATAAGGTGGAGAGCAATAGAAGAGGATACCCACTGTCCCCCTCTAGCATGCTCACACATGAGTCAGTTCTAAGGCTCATTTTGGAGTGATGCTACTCCAGCCTTAATAAGGGAAGGCAAGCAGCTCAAAAGCACACCTGGACCCCACTCTGAACAGCTCCCAGGTCACCTATACCTGGCGTCTCTGTTGGCATCGTAATGTTGGAAACCTCTGTCATAGTCTAGATGATTAAAGTCATCGTAAAAATGGACTGAGGCCTGTGTCCCCATTCCGCGCTAGTTGACAGCACTAATGCCTGCCATTCTGAGCAAGGAGCTCAGAATTTAGGATGGATCAGGAGCATGAGTCACCCTTGAGGGTAGGCAGTGGAGACAGGGGAGGCCCCTTTCTTCCCCAAACCTGGATTTTCTCACCTGGAGGTGAGGGCCAGAAGCCGTGAAAGAAGTTCCCCTTTGTGCCTACTCATAGCAGCTGATGTTGCGGCTCTCCAGAAGTGGGAAAGTGATAACCTAGCAACCCAGGAGCCTTCTTGAGCAGGTCATATCATCCGCTCCTCTGTGAAGAGGAAGGCTGTCAGAGTTGGAGAGAAGTGAAAGCAGTGTGAACCGGCCCCTGCCCCGCCCCAACTCCTGGGTTTGAACTAATATGGAAAAGCTGGGCACAGGGCGGAGGTGCTTCACAAAGCCACTTGCAGGGTTGGTACTAGAGGTCCCAGATGGCCCCAGGCTGCCCCTGGATCCAGAAGGGAAAGTCTGTGTTCTCTTGCTTATTCGCTCTTGCTCTGAGTGTCCATCTCTGGCTCTTTTTCTAAGCAGGATCGTGCTCAGTAGCCCCTGCTGGTCTAGAACTTGCTGCGTAGACCACACGGGTCTTGGATTTTCAGTGATCTCTCTATGGCAGTGGTTCTCAACCTGTGGGTCTCAGCCTCTTTGGGTGTCGAATGACACTTTCACAGGGGTCACATATCAGATATCCTACATCTCAGATATTTATATTATGATTCGTAACAGTAACAAAATTGTGGTTATGAAGCAGCAACGAAAATAATTTTGTGGTTGGGGGTCACCACAACATGAGGAACTGTATTAAAGAGTTGCAGCATTAGGAAGGTTGAGAACCACTGCCCTAAGGCATGAAGATTACAGGCATATGCTACCACACCCTATGTAACCAAAACTTTGAAGATCTCTGCTGGAAAGAGGACACAGTGACCTAGCAAGAGCCCGACTCTCGTCTCCTTCATTCCGTTCACTGTGCTTGTTTCTGCCTCTACTCCCAGGCAGATGGGTGTGGAGGGCGGGTTGGCATTGCTTCTCTTAAGTCTTCTGGTCCTAGCCTGGATGCAGCAGACATCTTCAGGTTTCTATTAGCATAGCTACCACTGGCTGACCTTTTCAAAAGTCATTACTAAATATAAAAGGAGCGCAAAAGAAAGCTAAGGATGGGGTGTTCAGAGAATACGGCAGCCTGGCCCACAGAGTGCAAGAATTGGGACCCTGTACTGATTTGCCACTGCCTGGAAACAGCATACCCTGGCGTGGCCATCGGCTTCACCCTCTGGTCTAGCGCCAGTCTGTCTAGACACCCTCGGTCACTCTGACCACCACTAACCATTGCCTCTGCCCTTCCGCCTCCGATCTACCCAGGGCTCATTTGCTTGTGTGTGGGGGAGTGGCTGCTTCCTTCCTTCCTTGGTCTGCCAGGGATTGGCATTTACATGGCTGTGCCTTTTGGCAGTGTTCTTATTCTGAGTAAACCTTCACTGAGTCTACTCTTGACACAGCGCTCAAGCCCTGGATAAACCCACAAGCCGCCAAACCAAAGTGGTTCTTCAGCATCTGATCTTGGCAGGAACTGTAGCAATCTCCCCACCTGGTTCCTTCCTCCCACTGGGCCACAAGAATAGAAACTGATAAGAAGTTGGCTTGGTTGGGTTAGCAGAAGGATTTTTTTTTTTTTAAGATGTAGGGGGAAAAGTACTTTGAAGTCATATGTTCTTGATGAAGGAGGTAGATATTAGGCTGACCACAGAGCTAAATTTCCAGCCTGCCGCACTGTTCCCTGCCTTCGATTGGATGGGGCCGAAGAGCCGGACAGGTTTCCAGAACCCAGACTGCTGCCCCAGAGCATACAGTACCCCCATACAAGCCCAATGTTCAGATGGGGGTCACAGAAAATCCAGAGGAGCTCTGCCTCCAGGAAATGTCAAAGCAGGATTGATTATTTTAAAAGGGAGGTTAAATGTTGGGTATGATGTTCATATTTGTAATCTAGCAGTTAGAGGTCTGAGGCAGGAGGATCACAAGTTTGAAGACAACCAGACTATATAGCAAGATCTGTGTCAAAAAGGAATGTGGTGGCCGGCAGTGGTGGCGCACGCCTTTAATCCCAGCACTCAGGAGGCAGAGCCAGGCGGATCTCTGTGAGTTCGAGGCCAGCCTGGTCTACAGAGTGACCTCCAGGAAAGGCGCAAAGCTACACAGAGAAACCCTGTCTCGAAAAACCAAAAAAAAAAAGGAAAAGGAAAAAAGGAATGAATGATACATCATCCGGAGCAGGCTGTTGTCCTCATCCTGATGCTAGTGTTAGAGCCCTTCAGAGTAGAGCCTCCCCTCCCCCGCCCTCTCCTCCTCCTCCTCCCTTCTCCTCTCCTTTGAGACAGGGTTTTACCCTGTAACTCTGGGTGGCCAGGAACGTGCTGTATAGGCCTGAATGGTTTCAAACTCATGGAGATCTACCCACCTCTATGCTGGGATGGAAGGCGTGGGCCACCACTTAGTTAGGGCTGCTGCGGCTGTTTTTGCTGCCTCCTCTTCCTCTTCCTCTTGCTGCTGCTGCTGCTGCTTGAAGATGTTCTTTATTTTACGTGTATGGATGTTTTGTCTGCGTGTATGTAAGTGCACCCTGTGCATGCAGTGCTCAAGGAAGTCAGAAAATGTAATTCCAGTCAATGTCTGGAACTGGAGTTACAGAAGGTTGTGAGCTGTGTGGGTGCTGGGAACCTAACTTGAGCCCTCTGCAAGAGCAGTAAGTGCTCTTAACCCCAGAACCATCTCTCCGAGCCCCAGACTAGGTCTTCTTAAATCATTCTACTCATGATCCTGTTTCACTGATACATTTTTATGGATATCTATATAGGCATATAAAATAGGTGTACAAACCAAACATTTACTGATGATAAGTCATAAAGAATATTTACAATTTTTATTGGTTTGAAAGAAAATTGTAATTTGTCGTGTGTGTGTGTGTGTGTGTGTGTGTGTGTGTGTGTGACACAACTTTGTGGAGTCAGTTCTCTCCTCCCACCTTTATGTCAGTTCTGAAGCTTGAACTCAGGTTGGCAGGCTTTCACTGCAGGCCTTCACTGCAGGTTTACACTGCAGGTTTACAATGCAGGCCTTCACTCCAGGCCTTCACTGCAGGTTTACACTACAGGCCTTCACTGCAGGCTTTCACTGCAGGCCTTCACTCCAGGCCTTCACTGCAGGTTTACACTGCAGGCCTTCACTGCAGGTTTACACTGCAGGCCTTCACTGCAGACTTTCATTGCATGCACTTTTACCCACAGGGTCATCTTGCTGGTCCCTTTATTGGCATTTGGACACAGAGTCTCATGTAGCCCAGGCTGACCTCAAACTAGCTGTATAGCTGAGTACTACTGTGAACTCCTGACTGCCTTTCTCTGACTTCCAAGTACTGGGATTCCATGCTGGGTTTGGACTATCATCTGATGCTACCTGGTCTCAGATGCAGTGCATCCCACCTAGGAGTTTCCACCTGAATGGCATGGCTGAGCCATGGTTCTGGAAGGTGCCCTATAGAAGCCATACTAACCCAGCGGGGGCCCTACCTTGTAACTTTCTTTCCAGTGAAGCAAGCAGTCCTTTTGGCTTCCTGGGCCTGTGGCTTACAGGCTGACAGCGTTGACCTTTGGGTTGATTTTCTGGTTTTGTATTCTATAGAGAATGTGGGGGAAGATGTTGACTTTATATGTTGCATACTTCAACTTCAGGTCTGGGCTGAAGCCTGGCTAGATTTTTGAGCTGTAGGAAGTATCCTGGAGGGGTTGGGGATTTAGCTCAGTGGTAGAGCGCTTGCCTAGCAAGCTCAAGGCCCTGGGTTCAATCCTCAGCTTAAAAAAAAAATAAATAAAGTGTCCTGGAGCATTTCAGGAACATAGATTCTCCTCCTAAATACGTATTGGCTGGAGTTGTGTGGATCTGAGCCCAGCACTTTGCCATCAGCCCTGGCTAGGGTCGGGCAGGCCTGAGCCTTTCCCAGCACTCACAGGTAGCACACTCCTGTAATACTCGTACTTGAGAGACAGAGGCAGGAGGACCAGGAGTTCAAGGCTATCTTCAGCTACCTAGTGAGTTAGAGGCCAGCCTGGGCTATATAAGACTCGGCTCCAAAAAAA
>CABHPQ010146188.1:0-22853 GCA_902168405.1 Peromyscus aztecus
CCCAGATCTACTGTACACCTTTAAGTGTTGATTACTACATTCTTGTTACTCTGCTCACAGGTTCATACCCCATCTTAGATCCCCGCTAAGTCTAAGCCTTGACCTGGCTGCTATGGCATGACAGAACCACTTTCTGCACATCTAACCCTTATTCTTCAGTCCTCCCATTTCCTCTAACCTGACAGAGTATCAATCACCTTCCTTGAGTCTCTGAAACTTTTCTCTGCTAAAATATGCTTCTTCTCAAAGTAGATAAGAATCATCTGGGGTGGTTATTAACATTAACTAGTCCCAGAACAAGTACTTCACCCTAAATCTACAATTAACAAGTCTCTGGAGCAGGTATAACTAATCAGTTAATGCCAGAGGTTATTGAGTCAATGTTCTTAAATTTAAGGATCTTTTAATGTCCTCTCCTTTGGCGGTCTCACACAGCTCCAAGTCCTTAAATGCTTCTTCTGTTTGTTTCTGTAGCTTCACCCACACTCTGGGGCTCTAGGTGCATTCTTTAAATGCTCCTATAACATTTCCACAGACTGTCTTGTCAGTGTGCCCTAGACATAACCCACTGACTTCTGAAGCAAAACTTATTCAGCCAGTTGTTTCTCCCCAAGTTAATGATGCTACAGTTGTTCTTATTACTTGGAGTGGACTAATAAAGTGATTTTTAACCTTTGACTTCTTGATTGCTCTGTGACTGACCAAGAACACTGGTCTTCCCAGTTCATCATTAGCTCACCACATGTGTGTCTCTTCTGTCCACTTTTAGCCTACAGAAGCTCAATGATTTATAACACTAACTTTTCATGCCCCTATGACTCCTAATGCCACCTGCTGGCAGGTTAGCACTTTACAATACTCTTAGATGTCCTTTTATAGACTATTGTGGGGGCTACTGGTTATTCGCTCTGTCCCTGTGAGGTACAGGGCTGCTTCCAGCAGAGAAAACGGACCTCGGGATAAGTAGAAGGCAGACTCTAGTGCACAAGAAAGCTGGGATATACCATAGGCATTTTCTGTAAGGATGTTAAAGAGATAAAGAAGTCAAGAGTCTCTCTTGCTAGGCAAGCACAGCACAGATACTGAGAAATCATCTCATAGAGTTTTAACACCATAGAGTTTTACTACATGCCGTTTATTAGACTTAAAATAAGTCTTATTCGTAAAGAACATAACGGGTTAGCGAAGACGGCTGGGTGACGACAGGAGGAAAGTTAATGAAGGAATGAGGTACACCCTACTCTGTGCCGGGTGTCTGACCAGACTGCGGAGATAATCAATGAACACAGAATTTGAAGGAGATAGAAGTAGTGAGGTGAAGAAATCTGCTGTATAATGACTATAGTTAATAGTAAGGTAGTCTTGAAAGTTTCAAAAACAATAGGTAGTGTTCTCAGTTCAAAAATGCTAAATATGTGAGGCAATAGATTAGTTAACTCAAATTAGCTACCTTATAATAAACACATATTTCAACTTAACATGCTACACATTATAAATACATATAATTTTTAAAAGTTCACATAAATTGATAATGCTTTTAAAATATATCTGTAGATTCCCTGGTATTTTTCTGGTGTAGTGAGAGGTAAAGTCTACCTATTATCACCTTTATTTTAGGCAAAATTGTAGCTGCGTAACTAACAGACTATGGCTGAAGACATGCTACATGACTTTAAGGCTGGATAACTGAGGGCATCTGTTGCACTTTGGCACTGGGTACATCACTCTGCAAGCCTTGTTCCTTTAAGAACTTAAAATCTCCTTAAGCCTCCATACTGTGAGAAAGCCCAAGCCACATGTTGAGGTAATGACGTGAGTGGTTACTCACATCAGCAATTCCATCTGACTCAGCAGGAGTATTCTAGGTAGTTCTAGGTCATCATTTGTCTTCCAGGCTGAGACCCAGACATCATAAAACAGAGATAGTGTTAATGTAGTCTGCATTGTTTGGATTACTAACCCACAGACTCTCTAAAAAAAATAGTCAGTTTTAAAATCCACACTGCTTTCAATCTCTAGGCTTTTTGAAAACACACATCCCTTCCAGCTTCCTTGAAATTTCCTCACCAATCCCCCTTCTCTCGGGTGCGTCTTTTCTACCCATTATTTATAATCCAAGGTATTCATGCAGGGGAGCCAGAGTCTGGATTTCATTGTCTGAAGACTTCCTAAAACTACCATGTCTGTTCATTTAGAACTTAAATTAAAAATTCAGTTCAGCCTCATGTCAAGCACTTGAAGCCATTTATAATCATGTCAACATAGACATTTCCATCAACACAGAAAGTTATTTTCTCTTTTGGGTTTTTTTGTTTTGTTTTGTTATGAGACAGGGTCTCTCTACACAGCCTTGGCTGTCCTGGAACTCAGTATGTAGACCAGGCTAGAACACAAAAAGTTCTATTGAACAGATTAAGGCATAGATTTGGGTTAATCAAATTTAGAACTATTGGCATTTTAGGGCTGAGTAAGTCTTTGCAGTGAGACATTATCCTGAGTATTAAAGAACATTTAGGTGTACCCCTGTCTTCCTCCCACTACATACAGTGGTATTCCTCAGTGTAACAACCAAAAATGTCTCCAGACATTGCCACAATCTGTGGCAAGGTGCAGAGGATCAAGTAAATAAAAGAAGCCAGGTCTGAGTCATTAGATATGATACAATGAATTTTCTTCTTCTGTCCCCAGGGCTTATAGAGTAACCGACAATAATTGTGATGTGCAGTGTCCCCTCTCCATCTCTGCAAATGTAACAGAGAGTTTTTACTGCAATACAGAGTGACAGTGTCTTCCATGCAGAGCAGACAGTTCAGAGCTGCCCATACCAGCATCACGCAAGGATGCTAAAGATGGCTAATTTAATTGGACAGGGTCCTTCGTGCACATCTCTCCCTCAACACAGTATAAAGAACGACACACCTTTTTTGACCCACTGGACTGTCTTGGCATCAAGAGCAATGAAAAAAATGAAACAAACAAATCGTCCTATGGCCTGTGTCTAGTGGGTACAATTCAATTACACAAAGCAGCCTCTCCAAAAATGAGATCAAGAGCCCAAGATGTCCTAAAAAAAAAAAAAAAAAAAAAAAAAACTGTTAAAAGACAACTGCCCAAATTATTTAGGATATTTCTTCTAAAGTATACTCACTGGATATGTCTTTTGTTTATTTGACTGGTTGGCTTTTTTTCCCCCTTGATGTTAAAATAAAGAGAAGATTTGTGCTCAACTGAAATCTGCCATCTGCCTAGAGGGTTTTCTTGACACGCTACAAGATTTCCATCCAATGAGATCAAGGCACCAAAGACATCCTGTTGTGAGCTCAGGAAATGGTTATGCTTGAGAACTATAAAGGTCACTGTATAGCAGAAGTAGGCATGAGGACTGAGGGAGAATTGAGTAGGCTGGACCAGACGGCAGGCACAATGCATGAGTTGGTGGTTTTCCGCTTTCTTATCAAGCTGTCAGTGTTGGCAATGACTGAGAAATAATGGAGCATCATGGGCTGTAGAGACACAGAAATCAGGTTGGTGTGTGTTTCCTCAGTTCAGGGACACTAAGAGCAGTGGCAGAGGTTTGGGAACTGGGTGTTCAAAAGATTTGTAATTAGTAATATGATCCAACCACCTCAACTGAGACATGGGTGAAAGGCCTTGCCCATCTAGCAATGTGCTACGAGGTACTAAGATTTTAAAGAGAATGAAGGCAAGGCCCAAGCCCCCAGTATGGGCTAAAATCAGCTCAACATGGGCTACTGATGATGGTGGTAATGATATATTTTTTTCTTGTTTAATTCCACAAATATGTGAGGCTGAGGTGGAAAAGCTTCATCTCTGTTGGGCCCAGTACTGTGACTGAGAATCACACAAGAACTCAGACTGTCCTATAAACAGACAACAAACAAGGGTATACAATGGCTTACCCTGTACTTACTAGGCATTGGCTATAGCAGCTACTCAATAAATAAATACTGTTTGAATACTTAACAAGGCAGAAGATTTTGTACATCTCACAGAGTGGAACCCTAGAAGGCAACACAGCTTTCTTAATTTTGTGTGTACCACACAGACCCTGTCAAGGTAATATGTATATAAGAGGTACTTAGGGAAAAGATCACGGACAGCATCAAAAATTCAAGAGACAATAGTTGTATCAGGCAGAAGCAACAAAAAGCTGACAGCACTTTAAGATAATCTGTGGCAATTTCTCTGCAAGGGACTGTGTGCAGTGCAGGGAACTGTGGGAGAGTCTGCCCTAATTGGCACTGGTGACAGCATGACTGTTGCCACTCCTGGGAGAAGAGATGAGAGGAAGGATTGATTACAGGAACCCAAAGGAGAAAGTCTAGTGGAGAAGAACCATGACCTTAGGTCCAGGGCACCAGCAGCCCAAGGCAACCCCACAAGGAGGGAGCCAGGAGAATAATTAGCCAGTCCTTACCCATCCCTGCTGGGAGACCCTGCTGGGACTCTGCCTTAGGCCTTAGTCCTTATGGCGGCCTCCCATAGAGAGGCCGGGCAAGGGACAGACCACTAGGTCATCACTCTCCCTTGGCGTTGATATCTGAAAGTCTTCAAAATGCCAATGACAACCAACTGACGCGAAACCTAGCAAAAAGATTCACTTTATTCTCTCATTCTGCCCGAGAATTTTAAAACCACTCTGATTTAAAAACAAGATTTTATCCAGAACAAAAATATCCCAATTAAGAAGAAAGTTAGGTTCAGATAACAAACACAGTACTTTAATTCTGTCAGACCTAAATTGGTCAGCCACAAATACACCATCTCTGGATTCCTGGCTAGTTCTCATCAGGGGAATTGATCAAATGAGTAATGGTGATGGCCACATGTAACCAAAACTTTTAATGTGAGAGACTACAAAACAATCCAGATCTGGGAATTTGCCAGTAAACTTGGGAGGTGCCCAAAACTCTTAAGGTAAAAGTCCTATCATACAGAGCACACAAGGGACAGGTGAAGAGGAAATCCATGAAGAACGCTACAGGGAAAAGTTAACTTTGAGGGCTGCTACATTTCTTAAAAAGTATAATGGAAACATTATTAAATGACAGAAAATAATATGAAGGAGTACCACAAAAAAGAATGTAGGGATTCTAGAGTGATCTCAGACATAAATGAGATAAAAGTCATTATTGTTTAAATTTAGGTAAGTCTCAGGGCTCTAAATTACTGACATTTATTAGCAAATTATAACAAGAGAAAGAACAGGGTATGTTTTCTCTTCTTTTATGTCTTAATCATCAGTATACACCCAATTTATTAAACTCAATTCACAAAGATTTACAGCTACAAAATAAATTGTTTTCATTATGTACATAGCCATCAATTCTTAGAAAATCATTATATATTCAGAAACTTCACAGTGAAATGAACTCCTGTTTGCCACACTAATTCTGTAATATAATGCTTTCTTTCTTGAGAGAGAGTAGATGCATGGCTACTGCTTGTTTAGTGAAGGCTCTCCTCATAATAATGATTGCTTGCTATAGCTTCATATTTATCTGCATAAATATAGCTTCATATTTATCTGCAAGGAGCACACACTGTCCTGTTGCAATTAAATGACATACACAACCAATAACTAAAGCCTACTTTATATGTGCAGATCTGTAAGAAAAAATACGAACTGGCCAGAACTGATATTTTTTTCTTTGCTGTGAATTAATAGAATAATCCAAAGAGATAGGTCTGCCGAATTAGGGCAGACTCTCCCACAGTTCCCCGCACTGCACACAGCCCCTGGTAGAGAAATCTCCGCAGATTATCTTGTCTCTTGGACCACCCAATTGTCATGAAGATTTCACAGGACTAAAATCACTAAAATATCATCTAAACCGGGTATGGTGCCACACACGTTTAATCCTAGCACTTGGGGGAGGCAGGGGCAAGCAGCTCTTTGTGAGTTTGAAGCCAACCTGGTCTACAAAGCGAGTTCCATGTCAGCCAGGACTACAGAGAGAAACTCAGTTTCGAAAAACTAAATATATATATTCTAGACTATTCTTTACTGATTCAGCAGTTTATACTCATGGGCCAAAATTGGCTTGTTCCCCAACTAAGTCATAAACACATACTTCAGAGCCTACCATATTTAAATACACACATAAACACATAGTTCCGTGCCTACTATACACACATACATTCAAACACAGGGAGATCTCAGTGGAAAAATACAGAGAAGTTCCTGCTCTCCCAGGATGGTGAACCACAATAAGGGAGATAACTAAATAAGAACTTCAGGCAATGATCTTTGTTAGAAATAAAATCATAAAAGCTACTAGAATGAAGCTAAGCATGGTAGGGAGCAACATAATATAGACAAGATGTTTTGGTGAAGCCTCACTACAGAGTTGATATTTTAAGCAAAGAAAAAGTGAGCCATGTTAAAATATAGGAAAGGTCATTTCAAGACAAAGATCAGCTAAGACAAAGGCCCTGAGGCAGAGATGAACTGGGTATGTTTAAGGAATAGAATGACCAATCAGTGAGAGGAAAGGGACAGGAGATAAGACAGAGAGCTAGCCAGACACCAGCCTGGGCAGGGCCCTGCAGGCCAAGGACTTTGCATTTTGTTTCAAATGTGATGAGAAGTTGCCTTAGGGTTTGGAGCTAGAGAGACCTGACTTCTGCTTTAAAAGCATCCCTCTGTCTCTGTACAGAGAAGAGCCTGCAGGGAGCCTAAGGCTAGAAAGCTGGTAGGAAAACAGGTGTGAGAAGACTGGGGAGTCATTCTGCAGATTCCCACTGGCAGATCGAAAGGGTGATATGGGTAAGGAAAGGGAAAGCAATCCCTGACTGACCACAGGGGCACTGTCAGAACCTAAGGGGTAGGGGGTGGGGAGGAGAGCAATGGAGGGGAACAGGGATGAGGTAGGTGAACGGTTATATAAGACAACCAAAAATTATATGTGGTACTGAGTACATGTGAGATACCCATTAACACCCCAAAGGAGGTGTAAACTTGGACATACAAATCTGGAGTCTTAGGGAAAGGTTAGGTATGGTTTTAAAATAATCCAAATGGGGCCGGGTGGTGGTGCACGCCTTTAATCCCAGCACTCGGGAGGCAGAGCCAGGCAGATCTCTGTGAGGCCAGCCTGGTCCATCCAGGACAGCACCAAAGCTACACTGAGAAACCCTGTCTTGAAAACACACACACACACACACACACACACACACACACACACACACACACACTAATCCAAATGGAAAAAGTGTTATCAGAAACATATGCTCAAGAGAGATATAGACTATGTCTTTAAGTTTACTTTGTGGGCTGTTGCTTCTCACACTGAAGTGCAAAAACAAACAAAAATCCCATAGGACACTGTAGTGATACTCAAATAAAAACTGGAAATGTATTTTTTTTCCTTGATGACTTTACAACTTAGTTCAACTACTTTATCAAAAATTTGTATGATTTGTAGTTACTTGCATCAGAAAATGACCACAATCAGAAAAAGAAAGTAATACGAGCTAGGAAAGGAGGTGAGTCCAATACTCCACAGACTTGGAACCACACCCAGGAGCTTGCTAGTTCAAGCCTGCACACAATAGTCCCTCAAAGATGGCATCTATAAAGAAGGAGGGCAAATGCAGCTAGGCTGCTCCACACTACCACATCAAAACACATGCAGTGCAACCGTGGTGTCAATAATGCACAAGGCTGATTCATTTGTTCTGGTTGTAGGTCAAGAGACTCTCAAGAAATATGAACAGCTTAGACTTGGTGGCTCCTCAGCATGGGCTCTGCTTCTGTTTGACTGCTTCATTTATCCAATAAAACAATTCACCACAAAAGGGAAGCAGAAGGCATTTCGATTCTGTTAGAGAAGCTCTCAGTATTACCTTATAAATTATACAATGGAGCAAACACTTGCATCATATTCTAGAGAATTTTCACTTGGGCCAGTCTCTTTCCATAGAAGTTTAAACCCACAAAAAAAAAAAAAACAACAAAAAAAAACCTTTTGTAAAGACAACAGGACAGGAAGTGGCAGAGTCATAATCAGAGAGTGACCTTAGATCTTTTTGAAGTGCAAAGAAGCAAAATAACAGCCTACAGAGTAAAGCTAACATCACACCTTTGAATCAGTAAGTGACGGGGGAAAATCATTAACAGCTAGCTGATTCTTCAGTGAGAACTTCAAAACCAACCAGAGCAGTGGTTCTCAACCTTCCTAATGCTGCGACCCTTTAACACAGTTCTTCATATGCTGACCCCAACCATAAAATTATTTTCTTTGCTACTTTATAACTGTAATTCTACTACTGTTATGAATCATAAATGCAAATATTTTTGGAGATAAAGATTTGACAAAAGGGTCATGACCCATGGGTTGAGAATCAACCCATGTGTGAAAGTCCCAGCATACTATGATTGCTAACAGTTTAGTCCTTCCAAAAATTTATTTCCAATAACTTTTAGAATTTAAAAAGACTTTCAAAGAACAATAATTTTCCTTTAGGAAGGCTCTACTTTCTTTTATGATTTTACTAAACAACAAGAGGCTATTTGGTGAAGGTTATATGGGAAGGAGGGGGCAAAAATACAGTGCATAAGCATGGCACATTTTGCTTTAACTGTGTCCAAGGGAAGGCTTGGACTTGAAGAACATACTGCATCCAAAGCTTTGGCCATGTAGATCAAAAGCAATCATGAAAACCCTCTGAGCACAGAACCCCCACCTCCTTTAAAAGAAAAAACAGTACCACTATTTGATATATATTCACTCAACACAGTTCTTGGGTTGTGAAGTATGTCTTCTCTTGTCTTTGACCACCTCCCCACATAAAAATGACCACATCCTCTCATAAAAACCTACACATCTTGCAGTTTAGTCTTTCCCCTCCTAGTTTCGATATACAGATACCAATTATGAGGAGGAAAAGAGAAGAAAAAAGGAAAGAAAGAAGTAAAAACATAACCAGTATTCACCCAACAATGCCAGAATTAAGGAGTGGGGACTTCTGTCAAACAAAGGTGCTATGTACACTCTCAGCCCCTCCGCTTACTGTTTGCCCCTTCAGTGTCCTCAGCAATTTCTTGCTAACCTCACTCAGTGTCACCAACAGCCACACCATGCAAAACTGTGCCAAAAATTAAACTACATGGGTGTTTTGACAGTTTAGATAAAACAGCACAGTGTGTTAGAACTGCTTATTTTAAAGGTTTAATAATTTGCTTTAACTAAACTGAATAATTTAAGGTTAATGATTCTTATTCAATAAATCTGAAGAAAAAATGGGACTGTTCTATTCAGGTATCACAACCATATGTGTAAGACTGATGAAATTTATGTAAGACCATGTAACCAAATATGTCCCATTAGCTATGTCTACAGTTTTATAGAAAAAAGTGATAAAATAAAAACCTAATTAATATCTAATTTCTAGCACTTTTACATGTATTTCTAAATTTTGCTAGTGTTGGGGGTTTTAGAGTATGGCAAGATTCAGTGTATCAGCCTAAAGCTCATTAATAATGTATACGTGGGTTTTGCCAAATACTCTCACAAGAGACAAATACTGGGAAAAAGAGTTTTCTTCGCTTTCTTTATAGGACAGCAGCATCTCAACTAAAGGCAGGAAGGGTCTCCTTCTAAGTTCTACAGAGCAAACAAAATCACCAGTTGTCACAGTCATCTCAAAATGCACACAGATAAGGCAGCCCTGAATCTCTTAAAGAACCAGCAAAGTACATGTCAAATTATCTCATTTATACTAAATGGCCCCAAGATAATCTGCAGAAACATTCACATCTTCTTTTTACAAATAGCAGATAACCACCTGTCCAGATGCCAGTTACACGCAGAGCACCATGCTACTGAATTCAGAGACAAACATGCCCAATACCAAGACAACCCTGCAAAGACTCAAACTTCCTCTGGGCATACATTAGGCATGACTCCATCTTGGGCAATTCTCAAAGCACTGGAGAGCTTGGAAATAGTCTGGGGAGCTATTTTCTAAGAACAAGAGCTATGATACTGCGATCTTATTCTAATAGCCAGACTTTCACTTCCTTATGCAAGTATGCTGAGGCCTGGTCAGGCTAGAAGACTAAAAGAGCATAGTGTTTCAGAAAAGGATGATGAAAAAGGTGGAATAAGAATATTAGCAGAGAAAGAAGTTTCTGCATACTTACTGACATATATGAGTTGAAAATCTTTCCAGTCTTTGTACTTATGGCACTGATTTTATAGAGCAGAACAGCACAATTACTTCAAAGCATCTGCAGAGATAAAATCTAGGGAGTCTTCAAACCAGAGAATGTTTGGAGAGGGGGAGGGGTAAGGAAGAGGCAACAGAAGTCAGAGCTGGATAACACCAGAGCCACAAAACTGGCTTTTGAACAAAAGAAAATAGGGGTATAAAACATTTACGAGTGTTTTCATTCATACTATTTCTTCCTAAATCAATTAAAACATTGGCTTATGATGGATTTACACCACAGTGAAACTCTTGACAACTTCAAAATCAACTTCATGTTTGGGTTTTCCTTTCTTTCAGGTGATGAATAGTGGGAATCAGGGAAGGAATGTTACTTGAAGTCAGCCGTTTATCATGAGCCAAAATGGCTAAGCACCCCATAAACCGCAATCATCCATTTCCTATTAGCATCGCACAACAGAAGGCAGCCTCATCAGGGCTAACAATTTTTATGACCTCCGTAGGCAGAGAGGCTAATGTTAGGAAATGGCTTGTTTTTGCTCTGTTATAAATGTTCATTATTATACCATAAAAAATTCTTTAACGGTATAAACTACTGATTGGTCCATTAAGGGCTTCTTTTTTAGAGAGCTTCTTGGTAAAACACTTTCACTCTTCACAGGCTCTAGCTTGTTCTAGATATGAAGTAAGCGCTTCTTTACCAGGATGCCTAATATCATAACAGACTATAATTTAAACAATTTTTGCCCCTCCCAAAAAAACTGTGAGGTCACTGACTATTCTGTGTCTCACATTTCCAAACTCATACTTCAAGTTTTAGCTAATAGTAAGTAGGTTTCTAGTTGTAAGAAAAGGCATAAAATTAGGATATTATGATTGAAATTAGGTAAAATTGTTGCAGAAGTTAAGTTCAATATATTGTCCATAAAGTACAACCTAACAGTTTAAACATCTCAGGGGTCATGTCCAGATGACTGGTGGCACTCTTCACTAAGGACATCAACAAGAGCTACAGCTAGTTTCATATAAGAAATGGCTCAGTACACAGACTGAGAACAAAATGGTAAGATGTTGAAAAACAATGAGGCAAATGGGTAGCATATCAAAAATTAGGAAGGTGGGGAACATTTTAAGATTCTATTCTTTTATAACTCGTAAAAACCTGTTTTGAGGCAAATCGTTGAAAGCACAAAAACATCCCAACATTTACCCGATACAGAAATACCTATCTATTTTGGCGTCGTATTTAAATGCACTATGGACTTTAAGATGCACATTGCATTGTTACAAGGTTTTGAAGATTCTTTAGTTCTTAGCCTCATTGTTCTATTTTTTTCATTAAAAACATCAACAAACTTGGAAAACCTAAAAAGCATATGGCAGATTCTTTAAATTGATTATATTCAACTCCGAGCTCCCTGAGAACTCCATTTCACAAAGTAACAAGTTCCCCAAGATTGTCACTATTATTTGTACATAATTTGTACATATTTATCAAAAGGTAAAAGCCTTGGAAAGAGAAAGAAGGTTAAGAAATGGTCCATTATCATCTGTTTAGGGAGACAGGATACAGTTCTAAATAAAAAAAAAACCAAATTATTAAAAATAAGTAGATATCACCAGGCAGTGGTGGCGCACGCCTTTAATCCCAGCACTCGGGAGGCAGAGGCAGACGGATCTTTGTGAGTTCAAGGCCAGCCTGGTCTACAGAGCGAGATCCAGGAAAGGCACAAAGCTACACAGAGAAACCCTGTCTCGAAAAACAAAAAAACAAAAAAACCCCAAAAAAGTAGATATCACATTGCTGTTTAAACATAAGAAAAAAATTTTTTTAAATGCTTATTGAATTATTAAAGAAAAATTTAGGAAGCAAAAGCAAAAGATGGAGAGCTTGCTGGGGTGACTGGGAAGATACAATTTCATGGTCTCGGCATCAAGGAAAAATTTATCATACTAGTAATTTCAACATTTTTTCCACACAAAATCATCTGGAATGTATGGGTTCCCTTGGAACGTTGTCCCTGCTAGAATATGTCAAGCACCCCAAGCAGCAAGCCTTTCCTACTTGGACTTTCAACCTCCCCCTCCCCTCAAATCCTCCCCTCCCCATCCCAATGATGACAGGCATTGTTTTCCTTTTCCCTTTGAATCACCATGGCCCTCAAGTCAGATGATCCCACCCACCAAGAACTAGGGGACCATGCAAACTGGAGCTGGATGTTTATGACCTTATTTATGCCAAGGATGTTTTCATCATCAGAAACTCTCCCCACTAGTAAAAAATGCCATCCAAAGATAAAACAAAACAACATAAAATGTCACATGGAGTCTACAAAAAGGGCCAGAGACAAGGAATCTACCACCACTCATTCTTAGTTTTGTCTTAAAGATTTGGGAAAATGTGCTGAAGTGCTATTTAGATTTTTTTTGGGGGGGGGGTGAAGGGGCACTGGGAATTGAACCTGGGACCTCATACATATTAGGTACATGCTCTATCATTAATCTCACTCCTTGTCCCACTACTCAGCTTCTTCAGATACCTCGGTTTGGGGCTTTCTCCTTGATGTGTTCATTGCTAGTACTTTCCCCTAATGTGTCTCCCACACACAGAGCACCCTTATCTAAAATTCAACTCTATCCTCCATCACTATATGGTTCACAAACATTTTCTCTCCTTCCACAATGTAGGGCCATCAGCACTAGCAGCAAGTGCTTGTATGTAGTGAACCATCTTGTCCACCCTCACATACATCTTTCTATTAAAACCGTCAGGGATCCTCAATATAAGCCCAAGTTCCTGATTGTGCTTCCCAGCTTTCTCCCTCAAGCCACACACACAGAACAGGGTAGTATTTGTTGAACATATCAAGATAACCTTAGGAAACTTTGTTTTGTTTGTTAAAACAAGGTCTTACGTGTAGCCTAGACTTGTCTATAACTCATGATTTGCTTGTCTCAGCTCCCAAGTTTTAGGTATATGCCACCATACTCACACTGAGGAGCCCCCTGATGACAAGGAGAAGCATCCTAATGGTTTGAAAGGAAGCCATTAACAGTCCATGTCTGTACCCTTTTTCAGCCAGCACAAATGCTGGGAAAATCTGATTAGGTTATCTGGACCTTTCCACCCTATTTCTCATCTTTTCTCTAAAGCGATGCTTCTCAAACGTTCATATAAAGGGGATCACCTGAAACCTTATGAAAAGAGTCCTTAGTGTGGGATGGGACTACAGTTTAAACAACCGTCCAGGTGAGGCTGGCTCGTCAGCCTGAGGACCCTTTTCATTGCACAAAGGGTCTACTAATAGTCCTTAATCCTCGCTGGCCGTTAGAGTCCACCCGGGCAACCATAGTTCCTGATTCGTGAAGTTGGTTTTAAAGCTGCCCAGGTGAGGCCGACACACAGCTTACGCTGCATTCTCGACATCGGCCAACCACCTTCCTCATTAGCGCCTCACACAAATGCCATTCTTCCTGAGCTCCAGCCTCTGGCTCTGGAACACTTAAGGTCAATCTCTCCTAGATACTCACGCCAACCTTCCCAGCCCTCTGGAGGGTGCCTGTCTCTTCTCTTCTCTTTCTAAGCCCAAATACCTACCTAGCAACAGGCTTCATATTCATATGTGGTTGACCCCCTCTCCTTCATTACCCTCCTTACCCTCCTGCTCCCACCGTGCACGTCCCTTCCTGTCCCTCACAGATCACCTTCTGCTTAATGTCACATGAGTTCTATCATCCTCCCTTTTTCTTCCCTCATTCATGATCCTCTGTCTAGTGTCATGTCACACGCACATGCACACGCACACGCACACATCACTCTCCATCACTCTCCACTCTTGTTCAACATAGTGCTCATAGACTCAGTTAGAACTATAAGACAAGATAAAGAGATAAAAGGGATACAAATAGGAAACAAAGAAGTCAAATTATCTCTGTTTGCAGACAACATGATCTCCTCCTTAAAGACACAGAAGACCCCTCTCTTTAATCTCTGTCCGCCTCAGCAGTGGGTGTGCATTCTGGAGCCAGGTATTGTTCATACACATCTTCATACTCTCAAGGCCTGGCAAATATAAATGTTAAATGTCTCTCTTTATAAGTCTGAGATAGACTTCTAGGAAAATTCATCAACTGATAGCAAATGAGGCCTTCTTGTGTCTGAAACAAACAAACAGACAGAACAAGAGTCCTCACGGAGCACAAGTTTCACAGTCAGGATGTGCCATAGGTTTTAGCATCCCTAATCCAAAAGTCTAATGTTAGAAAGATTTTTAATGCTGACACTTAGAACTAAATGCAAATATTCCAAAATAGAAAACAATTTTTTCTTAAAACAAACAAACAAGCCACCAAACTCCAAAACTTCAAACACTTCTGGTTCTAAGCATTTCAGATAATGAATACTCAACCTGTACTTCCAAGACTTGACCGTGCCTCCCAGTCAGGTGCAAAGGTCTAGTTAATCTATCAGTCACTAAGATGTGCTCTTGGGAAAGCCTAAAAAGAGTGAACAAAGTGAGAGGCAGGGTCATGACCTCTAAGTTAGCATGTGGAAGAGCTCAAATAACAAGCCGATCCCCACCACGAAGAAGCAGGAATTCTCCCGCATCATGGTCACAGGAGCCTATTCAAATTTGGGAATGAATAGACTAGGTCATCCGAAGCAACTGAGTAATTCCTTAACTACTCCATTTTAGGATATAAAAGGCTGCAAGTGCTATAAATATTCAGATAAAGAAGGGAGAGTATTAATAGTTATTTCCAAAACCTGAGTTCATGAACTGTTCTGTTAATGAAACAGGCTGTCTTATAATACCTGTCACTTAGCCAGAAAACATTTCCAATGTGAAATCAGAGACAAGACCCAATAGAAAAGGCTGCTAATGTCAGAAACAAACAAGGGAAGGGCATGGCTCAGGCAGTTGTCCCATTCTGAGCTGAGAAAGTTTTAAACTGGGAGATGTTGAGAGGGAGAGACTGAACTCTAAAACCCAGCAAGCTTCATTTGAATTCTGATCTCAGTTTTCTCTCTGTAAAACGGGGATCATAACAACAATTTCTGTAACAAATTCAAATGATAAATATTGCAGTTTCTTTAACAATGTACACTGCAAATAAATAGTTTTGTTTCTAATATTTTCCAATAAATCTTTATCCCAAAAGTCATTTTCTACAGTGGTTATATTACAATAGGTTACGTGCTAACACTACTGAGCCATGTACCTTTTCCTGAACTTTCATTATAAAGTTTTTAATTCCACAGTGGTTATATATATATCATATCTTTTGCCTGGTATAAGCATTCTCTGTTCCCTCCCCCGTCTATTATTGTTTTTGTGTCGTGATGGGGAGCAAACACAGAGCCTTCCACATATTAAATATGAACTTTATCACTGATGTACAACATATACACATAAACAAACATACATACACATACATAAACACATACACACACATTAAACAAATAGACACACATGCACATAAACACATACACACAAAAACACACATAAACAACACAAACACATACAAACACACATAAAATTAACATATACATATACACACATACAAATACACATACACATACATATATACACATACATACACATATACACATACACATATGTATATATACACACATGAACACATAACATTATACACACATATTATACACATGTGCATATACACCACACACATGTCTATTTTGTTTTTAAACTTCACTCTCATGCTCCCTCCTCTCTTTGGAATCTTCCATCATCTCCACTGCCAGAGGCTCTCTCTTTACTGCCCACAGCATTTTGCATCAGAGTATATCTCTTGAATTGTGAGGCTGTTGTTTCTCTTTCTCATTGACTAAGAAGATCTAGGACTGGGCTGTCAGACACGATAGTCACTATGTATGAAAATTAATAAAAAAGAGGAGTAAAAATAAGAGTGGCCTTCCTCAACTCCATAAACTACATTAGAGATGCTCATGAGCCACATGCATGAACGCCATGCTGGACCACGGAGACTAGACTGCACCATCTCAGGATGTTCTATTGGACAGCACTCATTCTTATCTGCAGGGCAGGACCCTTAGCCTCCACTAATTGTACTGAATTTGTAAATGAATGACCATCAACAAATATAGCTATGTTTACACACACTCTTTCATCTAAATGAAAGCAGAGTAACTGTTCCTGACTATTTAAACCTACAAGAGAAAACATACACAACATATATAAGGTGCATGTCATGCAGGTAATCATAAATAAGGCAATGGATAATGAGTTGAGCACAAGGAGATGTAGTTCAGTAGTACAGTGATTACCTAGCATGTGTAAGGCCCTGCTTCCAATTCCCAGGAGGAGGGGGGCAGAACTGAGAAGTCTGTGTCTCCTGATAATTCATATTCCGTCAGAAGGTAATGAAGATTTTCTGTTGAGTCAGCACTTCGGTTGTGAGTGGTCTGACCTATTCACCAGTTTGGTTGCATTGTACCTGCAGATGTACTTGTTCCTTAACCTCAGAGGCAGACTGTGCCCCTCTCACATGAGAATGTGATGCTCAGCTCTGTCATGTCTCTCACAGACTGAAGGAGGCCAGCAGCAAGAGTGATTCTCCCATAGCCATGCCATGACCACAAGATCCCTCCTTTTTTATAACCATTGCTTTCCTGTCAATGACTTCCCCAGACCCTATGTATTTCTCCTCCACCATGAGCAGGCTGTTGATACACTCAGTTACTTCTGCCCTTGTCTTGTGGATCCTCTCCTTCCTGTGCCCCCTTAGGAATATTCAGTGTGGGTCTAGATCCCACCAAGCACTCTTTGTGTCCTCACTGCTTCCTTTCTCTGAGTCCTCAACTTAAGAAACCTGTCCATGACTAGGGCACTCCTGAGGTATTCCCCTGTGATCAGACTTCCGGCTCTGTTCTGTAATAGCGATCATTTCATTCCATAAAACTCACCACAGCAGAAAGTAACAAGACATCTCCTCCTCATATGATTTTGGATCCAGAACTGTTTCTTTTTTTTCTTTTTTTCTTTTTTTGAGCTGTAGACCAAACCAAGGGCCTTGCACTTGCTAGGCAAGCACTCTACCACTGAGCTATATTCCCCAAACCCCAGAACTGCTTCTTAATTCAGCCTACACAGATGAATCTTAAAAAACATTAGACTAAGTATGTATAACATAATCCTTTCAAATAAATGTCTGGAACGGAATAAGAAAGGAGATATCCATATAGAAAGGAGATATCAAGGTTGCCAAGGACTAGGGAAAGGCAGGAATGGGAAGTGATTGCTAGTGAGTATGAGGTATTTTTGAAAAAACATTTTTATATCTCTTTGGGAATTTCACACAATGTATTTTGATTATATTCACCCCTAATTCTTCCTATATCCACCCCCACCTTCCTAACTATTCTCTGAAGACCTTTGTCCATTTTTAAAGTAACCTACTGAGTCCAATTTGTGTTGCCCATATACTCATAGATGTGGGGGCATCCACTAGAGCATGGTGGAACTATCAGAAGCCATGCCCTTAAAGAAAACTATCTGCTCACCTAGCAGCTGTCAAGTGTCAATAGCTCCACAGCTATAGGGGCGGGGCCTCATGAGTCTCTCACCCTTCCAGGCTGGAATGTGGACTGGCTTGGTCTTGTGTAGGCAATCACAGCTGCTGGGAGTTCATGAGTGCAACCATCCTGTCTCGTCCAGAGAACACTGTTTGCTCCAGTCCTGACCTCTGGCTCTTACAGTCATCTTGCTCCATCTTCAATAACAGTTCCTGGGCCTTGGTGGTGTGTATGAAAGAGATGTACCAACAACCCAACCAAAAGTAGGTCATGCAACTAAATAGCATTCTCAGAAGAGAAAGTTCAAATAGCTAAGAAATATATACATTTTTTTTATGTTCACCATCCTTAGCCATAAAGGAAATGCAAATTAAACTATGATGAGATTTCATTTAGCCTCCTTTCATTCTAGTCAGAATGTCTCAGATTAAAGAAAACAAGACAATAAATGCTAACAAGGTTGTGGGGACAGGTAGGAACCCTCATGCATTGTCAATAGGGATGCAAATTGGTACAGCCACTATGGAACTCACTGTGGTAGTCAAAGAAAAAAACCTAGAACTAGATCTACCATAGGACCCAGCTATACCACTCCTGGGCATATATCCAAAGGACTCTATTTCCTTAGTATAAGGTATCTTATACTAAGATGACAAAAAATGTCCTGGAATTGGATACTGGTGATTGTTGTAAACTTTGTGAACACATTAAAAACTACAGCTGAAGCCCAACATGACAGAGACCTAATGGGTCTTCATGAAAAAAATCTACCCTTCTGATGCCAATGGAGATTGAGAGCCCAATATTGCCAGCTTTGGTAAGCATTAATGTAAGCCTAGGAACTGTAACCATGAGATTGGATTCTCCAGAAGAGCTGCCAGCTAAAGTTGTGCTGGGATCAAGAAAAATGGGCCTTGGCGGTACATGTTACTGGAGTTGTATCCATGCCAGTGGATGTCCACACAATCCAGAAGAGAATTTGACATTGCTGCTGCCGCTGTTGCTGTTATAGCAATGGTGCCCACCACTGCTACCCTTTCTGGGATTACCATTTCATAATTGCTTACTACAGCTAGCACAATGGAGACCCTGGCAACAAAAGTAGCTACCACAGTTAGTTAATCTTTCATTCTATTGGGCACGATAAATTTAATTCAGTAGTTATGTACATCTCGATTGGCTTTGAAAATTATAAATTTATAAACTCAAGTTCCAGTTGCTTTTGGGATACTATCTTACAAGGACATCAACGTACAGTATGGCTCGTTAAGGAAAGGAATGTCTCAGTTGCCTTTAGCCTACTGGCTATGGGTGAGATAGGACCTATGTTGGTCTTTTCTGTATCGAACACACAGATTGCAAGCCCAGTGCCACTTTGAGATCTTTGGCAGTAATTAACTATGCAGCTCACACACAATTGAGCCTGTATGAAAATGAGTATTCAGAGATGGGTAATGCCTGGGGGGCACTCACCAACCTAAGACAGAGCACCTGTGTGGCCTGGGCAGGCGTCTCCATGACGGGTAAGGTAACCTGCTGACGTCCCACGCAACCCAAGTCAGAAGCTCATTTTTTAATAAAAGGGGGACCTATAGGGCCCTGGCCCCTATTTTGGGTAACTGCTGCCTTGCTTGCACACCTTGACCTTGATATCCTCCCTATGCTAATTCCCTGCCAGGTTCCATCCTCCTGAATGCTTAAGAGAAGTTTCTTGTCTGTATATCCTGAATAATGGGCATTAACAGATTAGAAGCAAGATTGTAAAACATCAGTAGTGAACTTCTGCCCTCCGGGGTCCTCCCACTGTGCTGTAAGCCTGTATTTAAGACCTCCTCCCCTCTTCAATAAATGACATTCGGCATTTAAAATTTAAAATACATACGTACACACACACACATATATATATAATTGAATGAATACTGCGAATGTAATCTATGAATATCACAAATGTGATTAATATCATGAGTGTAATTAATGAATATCATGAGTGTAATTTAAAAAAAAAGCCAAAAAACTACAAAACTATTCTGAAATATTTCCTGTAAAGGAACATAAATTATACACCAGTTAAAAAAAACTCTACATTTCTGCCTTTGATGGGGGCTCCTTACAAGTATTGAAAACCATCAAAGAGCAAGGCTCTACAACAGCCAGTCAGACACATGACACAGAGCTGCTAATGACACACCAGTGACACCAAACTGTACAAATCCTTCACTGGCCCCTTTATTCATATTTGTCCCAACTATGTTTCTTCCTCATTCTCTCGTTTCTACTCTTTTTACCAAAGCCCACCAATATGAACTCTCCGAATCTCATTCCATAGTTAGAGCCAATGTATAAGTATAGCTTCTCTAATTCACTTCTTGCCACATACCAAAACTATATATGCTCTCATGAGTGCTGGGTGCACAGAAGTTAAAGAGGGGTGCTCCTAATATGCCAGATCTGGGTGGGTCTGAGGGTGCCAAGCAGGATACATTCAAGTTTTGTGAAACTGGAGACTCTTCTCTACTGCTATGACAAGCAAGACTAATACCCCACCCCCACCAAGGAAAGGCTTTAAACAGTGCATACAGCACACTTGGCTTACAGAGAAAAGGGCCAGGTTTCCACTGAAGAGAAAGAAGTACAAAATGGCAGTTGCTTTAACTGGTGACGTGGACAACTAATACAGGACTAAATCTAGTAAGTGGACCCTACTAAGTAAAATGTAGCAGCATTTCTATGATTTGAAACTGTGGCTCTCAAGCAAAGGGAGGCATCTCCACCCAGAGGGCTTTACTAGTTGGCTATGAGGGACAAAGAATTTTCACTATGAACTTAGAAAAAGTATCCAGCTCCCTTATAATTATATCACATAAATATTCAGTATTGAGTATGTTGGCAAGTACTCATTTTTCAGCTCCTTGATATCAATACATATAGATACATATGTACACGAGGCATAGTTATAGTCTTAAGGTTCCCAGAAATCCCACAATCCATTTCTCTTTCTACCTTAAGCATTTATTTTGTTGTGGTTACCCACAACACATACCCACAGTTGGATATGTGTCCAACTTGGAGATGCTCTGACATACGTCAGATGGGTACCAAAAAGAACAATTAGCTGAGGAAGGTGTCACAAGGAGGTGACACTGGAAGTGAACTGAACTCATCAGACTGACGCTTGTGCCCAGCACTACAGGGGCAGCACCAAGGAACATGAAGCCATGGCATTTCAGGAGAAATGGAAGGAGTCCTCTGAAGAGTTGGGGGACAGTCTTCAGGGCACAGTGACCAAAAAGACAAAGCAGGGCCAAACCGTGATGTGTGACATGACAGATGTGGTCAAAAAATTATTTTTAAATGATGATATCAGTATAATAGATATAAGGACTATTTTGGCTGGACAAAAAATAAATACAATCAATTTTTTAAAAAGTCAACTCAGCAGAATGCCCCCCCCTTTTTTTTTGTGGCTGACTATGACCTCTGATCCTCAGGCAAACTTTACTTATTAACATACAAATAAAATATCACATTTCAGCACAAATAAAACATCACCACATTTCCCTTTTTTCTAATAAAAATAAAAAATAAAAAAGTTATAACTAATATAAGAAAAACTATATACAATAAGTACAATAACTATATATAATATATACAAGCAATCAATACCTCAACAATGTCTGTTTTATTAGGTAATATTTTTTCCTTCCTGGGTCTCTGAGGGAGTTGAAGATTAGATAGTTATAGTTAGTTGAAGATTAGATAATTATATAGTTAGTTGAAGATTAGATAGTTATAGTTTTCCTTGTTAAGAATTTCAGAAAAGAAACTCACTAAAGAGGTGTAAAGTGTATAAATTTGAAAGACATTATAAGATAGTTTTCTGTTGGTAATACAAATTATTTGGGACTTACCAAAATAGGATAGATAATGGAATATTTTCTCTGAGTTTATCAAATGCAAATGGCATAACCCACTTTTAAAAGAGAGCGCCTCATGACAAAGTAGTAGTTCATGACGGTAGCTTGTACAGGTCTACTGTTACATGCTTTGGCTGTAGTAAAAGTCATCATTGAGATGGTCTGTTTTAAATCAACTTCTTCGTGGAAAAAAGAATCCAAAGTCTAAATTAGACAAGAGGGACAAAGAGACCTGCTCGGTAGTTAAAGATTAGATAACCATGTATATAAGCTGCATTTTAAAACTTCTTGTGTATGTGTGGGGGGAGGGTGAGTAGATGTACTTGACTATGCACATGCTGCACATGTGTGCAGGAAGGAGAGAACTTTTGGGGGTGGCTTCCTCCTTCCACCATGCAGGTCCTGGGGAAACCGAGTTTTCAGGATGTTAAGCTTGGTGGCAAACACCTTAGCCTACTGAGCCATCTCACCAATCCTAAGTTGTTGTTTTTTAAGTAACATTTTTATTGGAGAGTTGTGATGTTTAAATAAAGCAATGATTTAAATATCAAAATAAGACTCATCTATTTTTTTTATACAATGCAAACTAGCCTGCTTGAAAAACAAAAACTAAAGAAATTATCTTTGAAAAGTATACAATCTGGGGCTGAAAATTACGGCTCAGTGGGTAAGAGCACTTGCTGCACACACATGAAGGCCTGAGTTTGGATCCCGAACATCCACGTGAAAAGCCAGGAGAGGCAGTGCTTGCCTATGACCTAGCACAAAGACTGGGCAGAGACAGGAGGATTTCTGGGGCTTGCTGGCTCTAGCCTCGCTAGAAAAAAATGCTTAGGCTCCAATCAGTGAGAGACCCTGGCTAAAAGGAATAAGGTAGAGTAGTGGTTCTCAATCTGTGGGTCACATATCAGACTTTTACATTACGATTCATAATAGTAGCAAAATTACAGTCAAGAAGTAGCATTGAAAATAATTTTATGGTTGAGGTCACCACAGCATAAGGAACTGTATTAAAGGGTCACAGCATTAGGAAGGTTGAGAACTACTGAGGTAGAGAGTGGGATAGTGAAGGAGGACCACCAATGATCTCATCTCACAAGGGTATAATAGCTCACACACACACACACACACACACACACACACACACATACACACACACACACACACACACACACACACACACACAC
>CABHPQ010146189.1:0-58332 GCA_902168405.1 Peromyscus aztecus
TCCCAACTGCAGGGCCGGGCAGGACCCGAGAAAATTCCCACTACATGATCACATCGAGTCTACAGTCAGAAGGCAGAGAGAGATGAATGCTGGTCTTCAGCACATTTCCCTTTTTATTCAGTCTAGGACCCTGGTCCATGGGTTGTGCTGCCCACATTCAGGGGATTTCTTCCCTGCTCAGCTCTACATTCCTGGAGATTCCTTAGACACACTCAGAGAGAGAGAGAGCTTGCTTCAGCACTGATTTGAACTCTCATCATGGTGATGGTCAAGGCTAACTCTCACACCAGATCTTATCACACACACACTTGACTAGGTGAAGGAGAACATTAGAGGGTGAGCTACAGGGAATGCTTCCTGTGCTTCTTACATAGGAATGCGCCTGTGAACACTGTCCACGTGATTGCCACCTTTCAGAATCACAGCAAAGACTCCTGGGCTGTTCCGGAAGAACAACTCCACCCAGATCTGCCTTACATGTGCAAATTAATGTTTCCTTTTTCGATGAACTCCTACCCTGCCTAGTTTTTCTCAGATTGGATCAAATTACCTTAGCTAATTAAAATGATGAAGCCGAATTAGTGTTAGGACCGTAATTACTTTCCTCATTATCAGACCACAGTGTCACTGGCTTTCAGCGTGTCTTTCAAAAGCAGCACTCTGACAGTGTAGATTACAGTCTTCTGCTGTAAGCCATCAGCAAATGGACCCATGAAGCACTTATTTTGAAGATAATTGCTCAATGAAATGAGAGGTCAGCACCAGACACCTTTTTCTACTCCAAAAGCAGTCCTAGTTTTTTCTGTAACATTAATACATCACCACCACATAGTTTGTGGGGCAGGCCATGGTCAGAGTAAAGGGAGCATTGCCCCACTTGTCCTGGGAGGGCTTTATAGATGGTGTCTAGTGACTGAGTGAACAAACAATATAACCACCGTGGAAACATTTCTAAATGCAAAGTCGCCGATTGGTTCTCACACCTGGAGTCCTGTAGAAGCTTCCGCCCCTTTTTCTTGTTGTTCAAAACTTTCTGAAACTTTATAGTGTATTTAAAGACACTTGTCCCTGGAGATAAAACCATTCCCAATCCTGTCTTAAATTAGAATCGAAGCAGCTGTAATGGGATGGGCGGCCTCTCTGAAACTGCTGACGTGGGAATTCAGTTCAAGGTCTATTCTGGTCTCTGTGCATGTGAGAACATATGGTCTTCCGCTGTGAGAGGCACACAGCAATACTGCTGCCCCAAGTGTGAAGGGACATTGTGCTGGTGGAGAAGATCCTTTTCTGCCACCTGTGACAAACCAAATCCTTCACCTCTGAGGCCTGAGAGTGACAGCTGGGAAGAGGGTGTGTGGAGTCTCAGGAGGTGTGAGCAGCTCTACCTTAGACCTTTGCCAACACACACACACACACACACACACACACACACACACACATTGAAGCCTTGTTGTCACAGGGAAAGACAAAAAAATATTTCCCAGTCACTGCAAGCAAGCCTGAGAAATTGCATTCTAGGGAAAAGGAACCAGCAGAAGAAAACATCTGGAAGCTTGAGCCGCATAACCCCTCCCTTTTGTGAGCATCCACAGAGGGAGGTGTGGTCTATAGGAAAGGCTCTCACCCAGCCCCATCCTGGCCTGCAGCCTCTGTTTTAATGACAGAGTGGCGGGATCCCGTGTGCAGAGTTAATTTGTTTAATTGATGCGCAGGATGACTGCTAATGAGGTAACGCTGAGGTAAAGCCCAGATAATCTTGCTGTCAGGGCTGCCACCTCCTCCCTCCTCCTGCCCCTCCTATCTCCAGTTGTCAGGAGCAGCTCTGATAGCACTGGCCTGTCCTTTCCCCAAACAGTGCATGATTGTTTTTCTTTCCTCATATTGTAAAACAAAAGATTTCACATCTATTGACAATAAAGCCACGAGTATCATTTGCTCTTGCTTGCCTGGCTTCATAAGTTATCATTTTTGCCTTCTTCATACAGTCTGCTTTTAAACAAAACACCACAAATCCTCCTCTGTAATCTTCATTGATCCTGCCTCTTGGTCTTAAGATGATGTCACGGACTTCCACATCTAGATCCCTAAGGGGGATGGTACCCATTCAGTAACTGTGACAGCATCCTCATTGAGTTTTAATATTTGTACGTTTTATCAGACAACTACAGTTTTGCAATTTGTGCCTTTCCTTTAAGTGTGTATGTGTTCATGAGTGTGTGTGCTATGTGTGTGTTTGTGTATGTGTATGGTGTGTGTGTAGCATATGCATATGTGTATGGTGTATGAGTGTGTATGTGTGTGTGATTTATGCACGCGAATTGGTGTGTGTATACAACATATGCATGTGTGTGTGGTGTATGCACATGCATGCCCTTGAGGTGGACTTGCCTATGCATGAATGTGTGGAGGCCAGAGGTCTACACAGTGTGTCCTTCTGGTCCTACTCTCCTGGTTTGGCCACTGTTGCTCAGGGGCAGGGTTAAAATTTCAGCATTTAGTATGTTCTCTCCCTTCCACAGCACAGTAGGTGTGTTTTGCTTTTGCTTGAACTTTGTGGGGTTGAGCATAGCCGTCTCGAGTATGTTTGATGATGAAGGAAATTCACCATTCTCTAGCGGAGAGAAACAAACATCAGCAGTGAAGAGAAGAAAGAAGTCCATGTTGATGGTTCTGTGTGCAGTAGGTGTAGGGCCCATGGGGAGTGTGCTGGAAGTGTGAAGCCCGTGGGGAGTGTGGGCCTGTGGGTAACATGCCCATGTGGAATGTTCATGGGTAGTCACTAGGTCTTGTTTTAAATTCCATTTGTCAGAAAAATAAGATCGTCCCCTTAGAAAAATAGTTGATTTGATTGGTTCTATATCAGGGAAAATGGAAAAATGTCCCAGAGACCTTGCAATCATATGACACAATGAAAAGGCAACATGGAGCGAAGACAGGATCACCAGTCCCAAGGAGCGTACTGTGACCTGGGTTGGAACGCTAAGCAGTGGTGAGGACTGCACTGGATTCACACCCAAATAAAAGTCCCTGAGCCCCAGATGACATCAGCATATTATTGGGGGAAATAAGCACAGAGGGAAAAGGCAATTTCTCTTTCAGAAGATTTCTAAGTAATAAACCAGACACTCTTATCTCCAGGGCCTATCAAGAGTGCCACCTTCTGATGCCAGGCTGGCCTTGGTGACTAAGGGGAACATGCTCACACCCTGAAGACACAGGGCAGACACCACCAAGGCTCCAGGCTGGAAGCACTAGTGATGTCATGATGAAAAAGCACATGGCTTCCTGAGTGTTCAAAGACATTCACACATCCAATTAATCATCCTCAGAAAGAGTGAGGAATGCCATACCTAACTCCTGAAGGATATGCTACAGAATCCAGCTAAGAAAGAGGAAATTCCCTCTTCACTGCAAATTTGGTAACATACAAAGTCCACTGCTCCTCAGTGGCCATTTTATCATTGATTCTAAAAGTATAAAAAATAATTCTTATGTCTTCTGGGGAACCCTAGCCTTGGCACCCAAACTCCAAGTTGTCAAAGTTCAAAGGTGCAGAGGTGGAAGCAAAGGCTGAAACAAAAGGACTAGATGTGACCCTAAGGGAGCCATCCCTATTTCTATCTCTTGACTATGGTCTAGAGACTGACTCTGGAGCCGGGTGGTGGTGGCACACGCCTTTAATCCCAGCACTTGGGAGGCAGAGGCAGGCGGATCTCTGTGAGGTCGAGGCTAGCTTGATCTACAGAGTGAGTTCCAGGAAAGGCGCCAAAGCTACACAGAGAAACCCTGTCTCGAAAAACCTAAATAAATAAATAAATAAATAAATAAATACTGACTCTGACTAAGTAACACTGTATCAAGTGACTTTCAAAACTTCTCACTGGCCTCACCAAACTGTATCAGTTTGTTTTCTGTTACTCTAATATACTATCAGAGGCTAGACACTTCCTAAAGAAAAGAGGTTAATAAACTTGTGATTGCAAAGATTTCGGGCACAATATTGTCTTATCCCCCCAAAAAGCTCATGCAGATGGTGTCACAATGGTAGGGACTTCTACAAAAGGAACCAATCATGCAGTGAGCCAGAGCCAAGAATTTCCTTTAACAACTCACTCTTAGGGCAACCAAAGCCTCTCAAAAACTGCTTTCAACCCTTCCATGGGATGTGTCCCATGTAAGCTTCAGACCTCTCATCTCTGAAAGAGCCCATCTTCTCTTCATGTCCCCACACTGGGGACTGATATGATTCCAACATTTAACCTTGGAAGACAGACCCCCATCTGCCCACAGTCCCAAGGGACCAGACACTTGGCTGCACTTCCCTCCACTCTGTCCACTGCCCCATTCAACCCTTGATTTCTTCTCTCTTGTGTTCTGCTTCAGGGCAACTGTTGGATCTGACCACTCTGTCATTCCTCTCCATTTTCTTCCATAGCTATTTCCTATAATTGATTTCTTATATGTCTGCTCACATCCTGACAGCTGCTTCTCATGGATCCTAGACTAAAAAAAGATATAAATTAAAAATTAGAAACTTTGTGACTAGGCCTCAAGGAATTGAAATTGAAAAGTATGAGGAGACTGCTCAACTGGCCATGGTGTCTTGAGGGGGTGGACAAAGATTCACCATGCTTTCATAAGAGCTCTGAATTAGGGTCAGCCTAGGAGCTTTTATCTTGGAAAGGTACACTGAGGCACAATCTGGTCTTCAGGACTTTGAAGAAGCACAGAAGGATATATGGCTGCTGTGTAAGAAGGCATTTGTTGCCAGGGTGAAGAATCACTGCTCAGGTGATGTTCAGAGAGAGGAAACTGGCCACTGGCCACTTCTTGGAAAACACTTAAGGCTCGTCATCCTATCAAATCTGTGTCTCCCTCTTACACACTGCTTGGACAGAGCTTACTGGAGTATATAGCAAAGCAAAACTCGGCTTTGTAGAGTCCCAGTTATCCAAATTATAAAACACAGTGTTAGGGTTTGACCTGCAGCACCCCAAACAACAGTATTAATCCCAAAGACTTTGATTGAAGGAGATGTTCTCCCAAAACGGAAGGTAATCAAGAGGGTCAGGCAAATATCATGTCAGCCTGCCCTAATAACTTAGTTAAAAACCAGGCCTTGGTCCCTGTTCTTGAAACTGGACAGACAGTTTCTGAGGAAGCCATGAACAAAAGGCAATTCATCACTGGTGCCCCTGACAACAGGGAAAGGGAGATAGCAGGTAGCAAGCCTGGGCCACTGAGTCAGCCTTCATAGTCAGCAAGTTCAAGTTGATAACCAAATAAGGACAGAGCCTGAGACTTGTCCAGGTCTGCCCCAAAATGGAAAACCATAGCCCTGACCAGCCCCTAACTAGCCCTGGCCAATTAGAATGTACTAATATGATTGCCACTTGATTAAGCCAATCATATCTAAAATGACCTAACTGCTCTAGGAACTCTTCTTCAGCTGTGCTTAAAAGGAGCTCACATGTCTTTCTCAGGGTCTTCACCATCTTGCCTTTGTGTGGAATGGACGGCCCCAGTATCCTGGGATAATAAATGCTCTTGCTGTTGCGTATGTGGATGGTGGTTTTTTGTGGGACTTCTCCAGGACCCTAGCAGTAATAGGGCATCTCATTCAAGAGCCTATGGGGACATTTTCTGAAGAACTTAGAAGAGGTGATAAAGAGTGCCTGCCAGAGATAGGGAACCTGGATGAAGGTGACTAGGTGTGATGGCTAATGTTATGCTGAAGGCTAACTTTATATTTAAAAGTTTTAAAATCTCTGTGTTTAAGAGAACCATAAAGCAACATTAGACCTCCAGATATTAAGGGCTGTTACAGCTTAATTTTTTTTTTCCTGCTATTTTTGCTTCTGTAAACAAGCTTGTTTTGCAGGAGAGTACCCTTCTTCTTGCTCAAGAACAAATTGTAACTTTGTATTCTTTGCCTTTTTAAGCCCCTGACTGAGGGGGCAGGGTGCTGCACTCAGCAATCAGTCCCTAGTGTAAACCTGGTGCCAGGATATGAACAAAAGCCTTTTCTTTGTTAAAATTTATTCGTGCAGAGAGCTATGTTTTACTTAAGTTGTGTAAGTGAGATTCCTATTCATCTTCCCCTTCACTGTTTGATTTACGGCAGACATTTTTCTATAGGCTAATCCGTAATCTAAAAAGATTTTAGCCTCCCCTCCTGAAAGTATGACCAGCATTTTTTTCATCAGTTTGATACAGTACAATTTCTCATCCTAATAGTGAAATGTTTCACTAAAGCTTGCCCAGTGATTGTGCAAAGTCAAAACTTATTATAAGCCACAGTCATCCTAGGGTCCCCCCTGCTAGGTAGCCTCCCTGGATCTGTGGGTTGCAGTCTGATTGTGCTTTGTTTTATATCTAGTATCCACTTATGAGTGAGCACATAAAATGTTTGTCCTTCTGAGTCTGGGTTATCTCACTCAGGATATTTTTTAGTTCCATCCATTTTCCTGCAAATTTCATGTCACTGTTTTTCTCTGCTGAGTATGAGTAGTATTCCATTGTGTATATGCACCACATTTTCTTAATCCATTCTTCAGTTGACAGGCATCTAGGTTGTTTCCAGGTTCTGGCTATTATTAATAATGCTGCTATGAACATAGTTGAGCATATATCTTTGTGGTGTGATTGAGTATTCCTTGGGTATATGTCCAAGTGTTGCTAGAGAATTTTCTGCCTGGCCCACAGTCAGGACAAATCTTTGTCACCTGCCAGTCCCACAGCCACTCAGACCCAACCAAGTAAACACAGAGACTTGTATTGTTTAAACTGTTTGGCCTAATGGCTCAGGCTTCTAGCTATCTAGTTCTTATATCTTAAATTAATCCATTTCTATAAATCTATACCTTGCCACGTGGCTCGTGGCTTACAGGCGTCTTCACATGCTGCTTGTCATGGCGGCAGCTGGCAGTGTCTCCTGCTCCACCTTCCTGTTCCCTCCATTCTCCTCTCTGTTAGTCCCGCCTATACTTCCTGTCTGGCTACCGGCCAGTCAGTGCTTTATTTATTAACATATTTGTCATACAGAACATCCCACAGCACCCAAGAGTGATATGGCTGGGTCTTGAGGTAGATCAATTCCCAATTTTCTGAGCAGACTGGTGAATCTCTGAACCACCCCAGACTCATAAAATGTGGCGCTCGTCTGAGATTTGGGAGTTCAGCCAAATCTATCTTCTTTTTCTGGCTATCCTTGGGACCCTGGAAGCTCCCAGCATACTGGGAGCTAAGAAATTGGAGAGCCCCAGCGTTTGAAGGGAGCCACTGCCAGGTTCTCAATGCCAGGAGTGTGAGAAAAAAGGCATCAGAAAACCTACAGAGGTGTAGGTAAGGACCCTATTTGTCTAGAGCGCCCATTTGTAGGATTCATGGAAAAGCTGGATGCAGTTAATTCACGAATGGATGTCTGTGGGGCCCTTGTAGGAAAAGCCAAGATAGAAATCTGCTGTTGGGTATATGAATGAATGTGACCACCAAATGTTTGTTTTTGTCCGGTACCACCTCCTCACCCCCGACTCTGTGTGCTGTGTGAATGTTCTGGCTTTTTAAGTTGTGGTTTGGTGGATCTGTGTTTTCTGGTATGTTTGTAAGTTTGCTGCAGATGTGGGAGTGAGGGAGGGGAAAGATGAAGGAACAGCTAGTGTGGTGTGCACACACTCCACTGGCTGGTGTGCCTCTCAGCTTCCTCCTGCACATACTTTGTCTATAACCAGGACTCAAAATTTTCTTATCTCTAAGACTTTTTTGTTCTCGGCTTACTTTGTTCCCTCCTACCAGTGACCAAATTCAGTTTTACAGGGACTTGGGTGTCTTTTAGGTATAGATAATATTAAATTGTTGTTTTATGCTGCTCTACTTCCATAAAAAGCTGGCTCTGTAGTTGGGTTACAAGAGATTTTCCTATGAGCTTCAGAGACTGGCCTATCTTCTCAAGGCAAAGAGGGGTAATCAGTTCTCCTGTGCTTTGCTAGTCCAGGTCTCAGTGGGGTCCTGGAGGCAGGTGAGGCATGGGGCAGTTTTGCCCATTGGTTACCACTGCCATAATCTCCGTGGTGCCATCTTCTTTGGAGGACCTGAGGGCTGCCTCTAGGATCTGGCATTTTGTCTAACACAGGAAGTCTTTTGCACTAAACACTTTAAATGCCCTCTTCAGCAGATCTCTGAAGAGTTTTTGAAAGCTGTCTATAAACATCTGACTTTAAATAAACTTTACTTGTTTTTAACTACTTGTAGGCTTAAAAATATACACAAGGTTGAATAAAGGCAATGAATTAAATTTGCTCTTAGCATGACTGTAGCAGGAATCTTAAAGAGTCTTATTAATAAAATCAAACCTGTGGCCAGTTATTGGGGTGAATGCTGGAAGGTCAGAGAAGCAGAAGAAGCCACAGCTAACCTCACCTGGCCAACTTCTCAGCTGGTCTTGTTTCCTTAGACTGGAAACTTCTGTGTCCTCATCCCAATGGCTCTCAGCTGAACTACTGCTCGAAAGCCTGAAGCTTAACCAGCTAAAAGCTTCTAGTTCCTGGCCTTCACGCCTTATATACCTTTCTGCTTTCAGCCATCACTCCCTGGGATTAAAGGCTCGCTTTCTGGGATTAAAGGCGAGAGTCACCAAACTTGGCTGTATCCTTGAACAGATGGATTTCTGTCTCTGGAATGCTAGGATTAAAGGTGTGTGCTACCACTGCCTATCCCCTATGTTTAATATTGTGGCTGTCCTGTCTCTGACCCCAGATAAGTTTATTGGAGTGCACAATATTTTGGGGAGCACAATACTGCCACACATGACTACAAGCATAGTTCTGAGCATGTTGAAGAATTTGATCATTTATAAGGGGACTGACTATTAACCAGCATGTCTTAATGATAGCCCTAAAAATTTACAATTCTTGAATTAAAGCTCTTTTAGTACCAAAATAAAGCTTTAAATCATAAATACAACCCATAAAGAGACTGTGAATCTTAATTTTTGATCCTTTTATATGCATCCTTATAGAATACCAGTTTCTTGTATGACTCAGTTTATCCAAATAGCTAAAGTTTAACAAAGTTGGTGAAAATGAAGAGGCCAGATATCCATTTTTAAACTAGTTTCTGTTAGCCTGAATAGAATTTATGTAAGGAGAGATATTCCATATGCTCTTACCAAATTGCTTAGGCCATTGTCTTGCTACATCATAACATAGGGATATCTCAGTTTTTGATGCTCATGGCTGTGGACCTCAGATTTTTAACATATTAATCAATGGAGTCCTGATAAGCTATTAATGTAGCTCTGGTAAAGCATTGACTACTATTATATTCACAAGCTCAAATTTTTAAACTTCCTTTAGTTGTTTTCTAAGTATAGACTAAAAGATGGTTCTCATCATGCTTAAAGCATCTCTGTCTAATAAACACATATATTGGACAGAGCCAATAGCCAACAGCCCTCTGGATAGAGGAAAATGTGTTAATGCTTTTAACTCAAATCAGTTTTTTGGGTCCCAAAGCTTTTACTAGGATTCAAAGGCATGGGTTTACTGCTTTTTACTACAATGTGGATTTCTGTACAGATTAAAAACAGTGGTGATACTAATATATCTAAAACCTGTATTTCTTTTTGTAAACTTTAAATTTATGTGAGCTTCAGGCAGTCAAGACTTGAAGTCACTTGTCACAAGTCAAATGGACTCGAGATAAGCACTCCTGTCAATCAGCAGCCCAAGATTCCCCACCTGCTACTTATTCCTGAGGAGGAAGTCCTAAATGTAAGATTTTTCTTTAAGTTTTAAACTCTAACTTCTGTCCCTTGTCTGTATCTGTCCCAGCAGATTTCTACTCAACTAACAGACATCATCCATGAATCAGCCGCAAACTACAAAACTCCAAACAGCCATGAGCCCTGGACTTTCTGAAAGCTGCTATAAGCCAGTTCAGCCAATGGGATTGCTCCCTGTTGTTTAGGTGGGAGCCCAATTGGAGTCCACCATATATACCCAAAAAGGTCGGGATGTTGGGGATCTCCAACTGGGGGGGGCATTCCACACTCAGGTTTCACTCCTCCCATTCTAGACCCCGCCCCCTGAGAAGGCCCGTCAAGTGTCAGCCCCTCCTCGGGCTGCTCAAGACCATGCCTACAGGCTACTTAAGACCTGGTCACCATATATGCAATGTGCTCTCATGCTCTCTCTCCTGCCTTCCCAACAGCCACCTGGGAAGTGCTTTGTTCTACTTAGATTAAACCTGGATTTATTAATTTGGCCTGATCTGGCTTATTACATCAGCAGTGGAAGATATCTATAACCAGGGATCAAAACTTACCATCTAATAGGCATCATCCGTGAATCAGTTGCAGACTACAAAACTCCAAACAGCCATGAGCCCTGGACTTTCTGAAAGCTGGTATAAACCACTTCAGCCAATGTGATTGCTCCCCGTCTCTTCAACTGGGTCAGCAAACCAGATGCTTCTGATGAATGCCCCCCAATGCTTGAATCCCCAACCCTTGGCTTTTGACTAGCATTCCAGCCTTCATGGGCCCTGACAACATCCTAATCCCCGCTGAGAAGCAGTTACAGAAGAGGGTACATTGTCCCCTATCCTCAACAAAAGGCTAGAATTTTAGGTCAAAAAGGCACTAGGACCCCCACTGGAAGGGACCACACTTTGTCATCCTGACAACCCCCACTGCTGCCAAGGTAGATGGTGCCCACACCTGGATACATCATTCCCAGGTCAAGCAAGTCACAAGAGGTGATGACCCAGCTGCAGAAAAACTGGATCGTCACTAAGGCCTGAGAGGATCCACTGAAGATAAGATGACATGGGTTGTACACCACTAATGTCTTGTCTGACCATGTTCTCCCTGCTCTTTCATGGGATATATGTCCAGATCCCCCTTTAAGAGCAAATGCAAACTTAACTACAAATGTCCCCCAGCTTCTAGCCACCCCTTCATCAGGTAGACATTCTTTCCTTCACCTCTCATTTGAAACTGTTTGGTTTGCAGATGATGGATTACATACCTGCTTAGCTATCTGGCACATGCATCAAGCATCCAAATTCTGTATCTTAGTATCCCTATTCTCTGGGATGTTTGTACATGACCATCTGGCAGGGAGGGAGCACTTGTACTCATAAATCAGTCCTCTCCTTATACCCCTTCTAGTAAGCTTAGGGTTGGGAACAGTTGGAGCTGTTTGGGGGAACAGGCATAGCAGTGGCTGGTATAGCTACAAAAACTTAGGACATCAAACAACCCAGGATTATTTGCATTAGAAAAGTCTATTGCAAAATTAGAAGAGCAGGTTGGCTCATTAGCTGAGGTAGTCTTACAACATGGGAGGGCACTTGATCTGCTTTGTACAAAACAAGGAGGTTACTGCATGGCCTTGGGGAAACTCACTGCTTCTATGCAACCACTCTGGAATCATCAAGGATAGTTTGGCCAAACTTTGGAAAAGCCTCACAGAGAAGGAAAAGGCCCTCCAAGGAGGGAATAAATGGGTCCCGTTTTCTTTCTCAGGTTCTTCCTGGCTAGTAACTCAGCTGTCAGCCATTGCAGGGTGCTTAGCTGTGCTGCCCCTGCTGATTACATTTGGCCCCCACATCATTAATGCCTTAATCTGGCAGGCCTTACACTTCTCTCCCGTTCCCTCTGCCTTGCTAAAAACTTCTAGATGACATTCCAAAAGCTAGCCCCCAAGGTCTAGTCCCTTATTTGGCCACTTCCTCCTCCTGAGAATGACTACCAAGGTCCAGCTATCAAAGTATTGAAGTCCAGCAATCAAAAGCCCCCTTTGGCTCACCTAATTAACATGCCCAATTAAAATTAAAGACCTCATCCTAACATGAGCTTCCCCCTTTATCTTTATAAACTGCCTCCCTATTTGACAATGATAGCGACCTGAGCCTTAGAAGGGGTGACTGTAGATGTCTACCAATGGCTAAGAATTAGGCCATTGTAATGGTCACTGTTCTCACGAGTTTTGCCAGTGGTTATAAGTTGAGGTCGACAACAATGGTGACCTATGGGCATAAACAGATGTTTAGAAGGCAACCCAACAGACACATCACATCCATCTAGTAAAATGATAGAAACTGCTTCCTTATTGGGGCCTATGACCTCTGTAGCCACAAACTTTTGTTCTCTCAAGTAAGACGGCTTTAAGTCCAGTTAGATGGCTGTTGGTCTTACCCATGACAGCTGAACCACTATTGTACAAGTAGACACCTCCTGTCTGGTATGTCAGTATTTTAGCATGTAGGTTTCATAGCCAAGCAGAAATGTTGGTGACAGTTCTCTACCATCCATCTGCGTGGTTCCTTCTGGCACAATGAAAGCTAGCCATCCAGGGTGGCGGTTTCCAGTTCAATCCAAGCTTAGTTTCTCCATCTCCCACAGTGGAAGCACACACACATGGTGTCTTCAGCAAGAGAATCTTACCACATCAGCAGTTGGTAAATTCTTGAACCTGGGGTTTGGGATTGCTGCAAAGTTGTCACCAGCCATCTGCAAAGCTTTCATCTGCTTTCAGTTGAGGGAGTTTTAAAAGGTCAAATGAAGGACAAACATATTAATCAGTGGGGAACAAAGTTCAGTGTAATGCAAATGATATTATAAAAAATCTCTTAAATGCAAAAATCTAAGCTTCACAGATAGTAACCATTTTTATCTTCCTCTTTAAAGAACACTTTGACTTTTAGCCAAAAGTGGAATTTCCCAACTTTATAATTTAGCATTATTCTTTGACATGTTATGGAGAGAGAAAGATCAACAAAATATCCAAACTTTTCTGTTTAAACAATTATCCAATTCTTCTTGGAAGTCAAGAGGTCATTTGTAATAATTTGCTAATTAGGCCTTTAATTCTTGGTATTGTCACAAAAAAGCTGTTTCTATCTATAGTAACAAAGAGGGTTTGTGTTCCCCATCTGGAAAACTACATAGGCGTTGGATTTGATCAGGGAATGTATGTGTGCATGGAAATATTCTCCCAGCTGATGATCAAGATAGAGTGGGAGAAGGCAGAAGAACAGGTCAAAGGACCATCACCCATCAAGCCCACGCAAGAAAGGTCTTGACACTCTTAAAAAATACACACCACAGTTAACATTACCAATAGTGATTAATGAAGTGGAAATCATGTCAAAGGTCAAGAGGCAAGCTAGATAAGAGTCTTGCCTTGGGTGCTGTACTGAGGAGGACCATTGTTATAAGAGAAGAAGGTAGAAGCAGAATCCATTCAGTTTCAGAGAGTGAGTTAGAGGAAGACATGGAAGAGTAGTTCTCCACATACAGTTGGCAAGAGGCCAGGAAGAGTAGAACCAGGCAATGGGAATCTGAGGAAGCACAATAGATTGGTTTATTTATTTTAAATGCTAGGGACTTCAGTATGTTTCTATGCTAGTGTGAAGGACTGAGAGCTCAGTAAACAGAGCTCCATCCAGAAGCCAGTGAGGGTGGAAAGGACAACCCAAACCATAGGTAGCTGTGTGACAGCTCATTCTGTTCATTACAGTGGCCATTTATTCTGTCCTCTAATGTCCAAGTGAATGTCCCACACAATTAGGATGCTATCTTTTCTGAGGTGTAGTGTTCATTCCCAGTGTCTCTTAGACTTGTCAGCCCTGGCAGCTTGAGATGATTACTTAAGATCATGTTACCAGTGTTAGTCAGAAAGAAAGAGCTCATAGATTATATATGGACAAATACATGCCTACTAAACTCAAGGGAGGGGCCAAAGAGCTCTACTCCATCCACCTATTCAAATCTAGTATCAAAGAGACACACAGGCATACTTAAAAATGAGGTTGAAGCTAGATAAACTTAACCATTGCCAGTCACCCCTACACTTCTTAAACCATAGCTAATCTCTACATGAGATCACAACAAGATCATAATTCATCTACTGTGGTACAAGAGTCATGGGGACACCTGAAGATGCACCGAGCCTGCAGAAAGGAAGAGGCAGCTACCAAGTGATGTAATTAATGATAATTATATTTATGGGAAAATCTTATGGGGAAAAATTCAACATGTCTTATTTTATATGACAAGTTAATAAAAAGGAAAAATTCCAGACACACACACACACACACACACACACACACACACACACACACACACATCCACATCACACAAACATGTTCACAGAAAAGCAAGAATTACTCATGACAGTCATGGCTTGCTTTTGGTTGGCTCCAGGGGCATGGCAGTGTTTGTAACAACCTCCTACTTTCACTTCTGAACTCTCTTCGTTTTCATCAAGCCCCTCAACAGATCATACACTTACCTCAGGGAGTAACCAAACCTTAATTCCTGAAAGGTCTAGCCAGGGTTGCCCAGTGTTATGACACCACAATACAACATTTTAATCCACATCCAAGTTGAGTATAGTCACATTCAAAGTTGTCCCGGGATTGCTTCAGCTTGCAAACATCCGGTCTAGACCTTTGGTGGTCATGCTTGGAGTAGGTTCTGTGGTTTTTCTCTTTACCCTACTTATAAGACTGGTGTAATACTCCACCATGTTGTTAAGGACCCTCTATGTCCTCTACCATGAAGAGCAGTCTGATTTCAATCCTGTTTTCAGGCTCAGTGTCTTAGTATGGTTTTGATTGCTTTTCTAAAACAACATGACTGTTGGACCCCAAAGGTTAGGGTCTCGAGTGGGCACCCTAAGAACCCAGACTCCAGTCCAGTTGATGCAATAGCAAGAGTAATTTATTGCGACTGTATACAGTTGGGCATATTCAGCTCAAAGAGCAAGAGTTGCATCGCACCATAGTCACATAGGTGATTTTAAAAGAAAAACCCACAAAAGCCACAAGATTGCAATTCCCATACAATTTTGTTTCAATTGATTTATGTCTAGAAACTAATTTCATAAGATCATTGTCTGGTTACGGAGTGATCACAGAGGGGGATACAGTTACGTCAATGTGCACATTTCTCCTGAAACCTCAAGGGGGGTATCAGAGCAGGAGTGGAGTTTACACACAGGTCATAGTGGTCCTTCCTGGAACACCTGCAATTATCCCAGTCACAGTTGACACATTTCTTAATAGAAATCTCTTTACATTGTTACATGGTTGCAGGAGAGATTGAATAATGACTGAGACAGGTTGCTCTGGGAACTAGATTTTTAGTTCCTTATTTCCTGGGGCTTGGGGGTGTAAGCCTGAAGGGTTAGGGTCTTTCAATGACCAAAAGTAACTAGGAGAAGAAAAGGGTTATTTAAGCTTCCATATCCCAGTCCCAGTCCACCATGAAGGAAAGTTAGGGCAGGAACTCAAACAGGAACCTGGACACAGGAACTGACTGACGCAGATACCATCAAGGAATGCTGCTTACTAGCTTGTGCCTCATGGCTTGCTCAGCTAACTTTATATACAACTCAGGACCACCTGCCCAGGGATAACATTGCCCACAGATGGGCCCTTCCACATGAATATTAGTGAAGCTCATACATGTAAAAGCTTGTGTGGGGCACACCTGACGTGGTGTGGCAAATACTATCTGTAGATGTAACCAACCATCTTATTAAATAAGAAACACAGAGCCAATGTAAAGATAAAAGCCCAAGAGGTCAGAACTAAGAGCCTTACCCACCTGCTGCAGCTAGCTTCTTCAGCCAAGAGACCTCTCTGAAAGAGAGCTACTTCCTGTCTGTTTGTCTTTAAATAGAGTTTCTGTTCTGCCTTCTCATTGGTTGTAAACCCAACCACGTAACTGCCTGTCTGTACAGACCTCCAGACACACATTGGAGCATGTGTCTCCAGTGCTGACTGTATCCTTGAACACACAGAGATCTACCTAGCTCTGCCTACCAAGTGCTGGGATTAAAGGAGTGTGCCTCGTTCAGCAAATCCTACCGGCGTGCACCACCAAAATTCATACTTTAAGAAAAGTTTAAAGAATCAGAATAGAATGAAAGAGTTGAGATTGGTAATAATATAGTCCCTTAATTAATTTGGCTTTTCTCCTGTCCCATAGCAGAAGATGGCTCTTTTATTCTGGCATGATACAGGGAGTTTGCATTTTCCTTTTAACAACATGCTTGAGTTTAAAGAAGGAGAGAGCCATTCTCCAACTCCAAAGTCAGCTTTAAATTTTAATTGAATTGGGACTATTAGAAGAATAATAGTGTTAAATTTCTTTAGAGGAGAGCAGAAACAAACATTTAGGAAGACTTATAAAATTTTTTAGATGATGTACCCATACGCCATTTCACTCTGTATCCTGGGATTGATGATTTGTCCCTTTTCTTCACTTGTTTCATTTGTCCAGTGTTCTCCAGATTCCTTAACCTTCATTCTCCTAAAAGACAAAACCAAAACCTTTCCCCAAGACTAATTTTGGGGATGTTCCTTTTTGGCAAGTTATTATCTGATTAAATGAAAAGTCATGTGTTCCTGGTATAAGTTAGTTTAAATTGGATGTTCATACTGGTTGATGAACTATCACCTCTTCTAATCAAGAGGTCTCTCTTGTTCAAATCAAACCTTTATCAATTTTGATGGTACCCACAGCTTATCTTCTCCTGTAGAAACAAAAGCAAAACCTCATCCCCAACGTAACACATATCCTGGTTTCCATTCTGAGGTCAGCACATCCTTAAAGTATATAGGCTGATGTAATTCTGTAGTTTTTTCTATTATCCAATGTCTCTCTGCAGCTGTTGTTCCTTTCTCATTGGCATTGAGAAAATTCAAAGTTAATAGAGCATTATGCAGTCTATTTCTGGGGGATTTTGTTACCCCTTTCTGTTTATTTAGCATATCCTTTATAGTTATGTTTGATCTTTCTATAACTGTTTGAACTGTAGGATTATGTGGTATACCTGTAATATGCTTTATATTGTAATAAGCAAAAAACTGTTTCATTTTAACAGAGACATATGATTGAGCATTGTCAGTTTTGATTTGTGCAGGTATGCACATGATGGCCATAACTTCTAGCAAATGAGTGATTACAGAATCAGCTTTTTCAGAACTCAAAGCAGTTGCCCATTGAAATCCTGAATAAGTATTGATGGTATAGTGTACATATTTCAATTTTCCAAATTCTGCAAAGTGAAACACGTCCATCTGCCAAATTTCATTCCTCTGAGTACCCTTTGGGTTACATCCTGCTGGTAATGGTATTTGATTGTAGAAGGAACAAGTAGGACATTTCTTTACTATTTCTTTGGCTAGTTACCAGGTTATGGAAAAATCTTTTTTTAAACCTTTACTATTGACATGATGTTTTTTATGAAATTCTGAGACCTCCAGCACATTTCCTATCAATAATTTATCAGTCTCATCATTGCCTTGTGCTAGAGGGCCTGGCAGACCGGTATGGGATCGAATGTGAGTTATATATAAAGGATGACTCCTTTTCATGATTGTATCATGTAATTGAATAAATAGTGAAGTTAATTCTGAAGCATCAGGGATAAATTCAGCAGTCTCAATAGGTAATACCACTCTTTCAGAATACTGAGAGTCAGTTACTATGTTGAGAGGTTCTGAAAAATCCATTAATACCAACAGAATAGCATACAATTCTGATTTTTGAACTGAATTATAAGGACTTTGAACCACTTTACTTAAATTTTCTGATTTGTAACCTGCTTTTCCTTGTTTGTTGGCATCCGTATAAAATGTATAAACTCCAGATATGGGTTTTTCCCGTACAATTCGAGGCAAGATCCAATCAGCTCTCTTTATAAGATCAGTTCTAATGCTTTTGGGATATTTGCTGTTAATTTCTCCCAAAAAATTCCTGCAAGCTCTTTGCCAAGGTTCACTTTCTGTCCATAATTTTTCAATGTCCTCCTTAGTTAAAGGTACGACAATTTCTGCTGGGTCTATTCTCGCTAATTGACAAAGTCTCAATTTTCCTTTCCAAATCAAGTCAGAGATTTTTTTCCACATAAATTTTTAATTTTTTATTTGGTTTATTTGGTAAAAATATCCATTCCAATATAATATCTTCCCTCTGCATTAATATTCCTGTAGGAGATTGCCTAGAAGGTAAAATAACCAAAATGCAATCCAGCTTTGGATCAATACGATCCACATGCCCTTTATGTACTTTCTTTTCTACCAAGGCCAATTCTTTCTCAGCTTCAGGTGATAATTCTCTTGGACTATTTAAGTCCTTGTCACCTTCTAAGGTTTTGAACAAATTATTCAGTTCATCATTTTTTTTACCTCAACAATAGTTCTTAGATGAGAAATGTCTCCAAATAATCTTTGAAAGTCATTAAGTGTCTGTAGTCAATCTCTCCTAATTTGTACCTTTTGGGGTCTAATTTTTTGTAGCTCTATTTTATATCCTAAATAATTAATAGAATTTCCTCTATGTATGTTTTCAGGAGCAATTTGTAATCCCCAGCAAGGCAAAATTTTCTTTACTTCTTCAAACATTCCTTCTAAAGTATCTGCATTTGTGTCAGCTAGTAAAATATCATCCATATAATGATAAATTACAGATTTAGGAAACTTTTTACGTATCACTTCTAATGGCTGTTGTACAAAATATTGGCACAGAGTTGGGCTATTCAACATTCCCTGTGGGAGGACCCTCCATTGAAATCTTTTAACCGGTTGGGAATTATTATAAGTAGGCACTGTGAAAGCAAATCTTTCTCTGTCTTTTTCTTGTAAGGGTATTGAAAAGAAACAGTCTTTTAAATCAATAACTATGAGAGGCCATCCTTTTGGTAACAGAGTAGGCAAAGGAATTCCAGATTGTAGAGAGCCCATTGGCTGAATTACTTTGTTAATTGCTCTAAGATCTGTTACCATTCTCCATTTACCAGATTTCTTTTTAACAACAAATACAGGAGAATTCCAAGGGCTAGTTGATTCTTCAATATGCTGAGCATTTAACTGTTCTTCTACCAGCTCTTCTAAAGCCTGGAGTTTCTCTGTTGTTAAAGGCCATTGCTGAACCCATACAGGCTTGTCTGTTAACCATTTTAAAGGTAGAGCTGTTGGTGTCTTTGGAAGATCATCAGTTGTTGTGCCCTGTTCTTGTATAATATGGATGGCTGGTGACCACTCAGAATAATGCCTTCTAATATTTCTCTCAGAAACATGTGCTAGTTTATGATTTATTTCTGAGATTGGAGGGATGTTAATCTGAGTATTCCATTGTTGCAACAGGTCTCGACCCCACAGGTTCATAGCTATGTTAGCCACATATGGCTTTAATTTTCCTCTCTGCCCTTCTGGACCTATACATTCAAGCCATCTTGCACTCTGTTTTACTTGAGATAATGTCCCAATTCCTAACAGTTGAACATTTACCTCCTGAAGAGGCCAAGTTGGATTCCAAGATTCTGGTGCAATTATGGTAATGTCCGTACCTGTGTCTACCAGACCAGACAACAAAACACCATTTATTTTTATTGTTAATTTTGGTCTTTGTTCATTAATAGAAGTTTGCCAAATATTTTCCTTATGTTTTTTCCTGAATTTCCTATTCTATCTGTTTCATCATCCTGACCAGCATGATTTATGTCAATAGGCATTTGGTTATTTAATTGCTCTGAGTAGGGGTTTCCTCTATGACTGCAGGAAAGGTTTGAACTGGATTTGCTGTGGGGGCCTGCATGAGGCCCCTCTGGGAGTTTCCTGAAGACTGAGGCAAAGGATTACCTTTCTTGTCCCTTGTTGATCTACATTCATTGGTCCAGTGTTTTCCCTTACCATACCTTCTGCATACTCCAGAAGGAAGGGACATTCTGTTGCCATTGTTCCTTGAAGAAACATTGTTTCTAGGAATGACCTGTTTACAGTCCATTTTCAAATGTCCTTGTTTTCCACATCCAAAACATCTAACATTCCTCAAACCTTTTGAAATTGCTTCTCCTACCCATATATCATCACGGTCATGGGCCTTAACATTAACCACGTCTCTAATCCAATCTTCCAAAGGTGTAGATCTTGCCTTTAACGGCCTGATTATTCTTTTGCATGCTGCATTCGCGTTCTCAAAGGCCAAAGATTCAATTATTATCTGACTAGCTTCTGAATCGGGGACCATTCTCTTTACTGCTGAAGCCAGTCTTTGTAAAAAATCTGTGAAAGATTCTTTTGGGCCTTGTACAACCTTTGTAAATGACTCAGCTTTTTTTCCTGGTTCCTCAACTCTGTCCCATGCATTCAAGGCTGCTGTTCGACATAAAATTAAGGTTTGGACATCATATAAACATTATGTTTGTACTGAAGAATATTGGCCTTCTCCAATAAGCTGATCCTGGAAGACTTGTATTACTTTATCCCTCCATTGTTTTTCTATGTTTTTAACTTCATGTTTAAACCACATTTGCCACTGGAGCCTTTGACTGGGCTCCAGAACAACCTGTGCCACCTCCCGCCAGTCCTATGGTATAATCCTATTATATGTTGACCAAGAGTTTAACATTTGCTTTACATATGGGGAATGCATGCCATAAGATACTATTGCCTCCTTAAACCTTCGTAAATCCGACATTTCAATTGGAGCCCAAATATTTTGTGTAGTCATTTGATCAGGCAACTGCTGTACGGTTACCGGATAAATTAAGGGTGACTGTGTGAAAACAGGCTTTCTTTCTGTAACCTTATGATCCAGTCTTGGAACAACTTCACTGTTAATTTCTTCTGTCTGAGTTTTTACAGCTTTAACAAGTTTTTCTAAAAGTGTCATCCTGACACTTAAATTGACTATCTTTTTAAATATTAAAATGAGGATAAGCATAGTAATAAACTGCATAATTCGATCAATATTAATCTTCTCATATAGTTGTTCCATTGTCACACTGCCTAAAATTGCAAACAAAGCCCAATTTTCTTCCATTGTACACAGAAAACCCATTTTTTTTTAATGTGGAAAAAATTTCTCTTTTAAATAGTTTCCTTTAAAATATCTGATGTTAATTGACTTACCAAGTCTGCGCAGAACAGTAGAAATCCAAGGGAACTTAAAAACAGCCACCTAGTGTCCGAGGTGTGAAGAGAGAGAGAGAGAGAGAGAGAGAGAGAGAGAGAGAGAGAGAGAGCACGTAGCTACTAAAAGCTTAAATCCAGCCACGTGTTCCCGCTTGAGCCGAGTCAAGCCTTGGCCCTGGCTTCCTTAAGCTCCAACCACGTGCGTTGGCTTTATAGACAGGGACCCTGTTCGGCAGGGCAGGCCTAAGTTGTTTGTAGCACTGGCTTTAAGCTAACCGCTTGGGGCCTGAGGCCAAGCCGACCTAGGCCCAGGCTAGAGAGCCGGCTGCCCAGAGCTGATCGCCAAGGCGGGAAACCAGACCTGCTGCCAAGCCAAGTCAAACGGTTTTTAATGGATTCTTGTCACGTTGGGTGCCAAATGTAGATGTAACCAACTGTCTTATTAAATAAGAAACACAGAGCCAATGTAAAGATAAAAGCCCAAGAGGTTAGAGCTAAGAGCCTTACCTGCCTGCTGCAGCTAGCTTCTTCAGCCAAGAGACCTCTCTGAAAGAGAGCTACTTCCTGTCTGTTTGTCTTTAAATAGAGTTTCTGTTCTGCCTTCTCATTGGTTGTAAACCCAACCACATGACTGCCTTATCACTGCCTGTCTGTACAGACCTCCAGACACACATTGGAGCGTGTGTCTCCAATGCTGACTGTATCCTTGAACACACAGAGATCTACCTAGCTCTGCCTACCAAGTGCTGGGATTAAAGGCGTGTGTCTCATTCAGCAAATCCTACCGGCATGCACTACCACAACCGGCTTTCGCTATGGCTTGCTAATAGCTCTGAACCCTAGGCAACTTTATTTATTAACATACAAATAAAATCACATTTCAGTACAAATAAAATACCACTATAACCATCAGATAATATGGGTCATGGGTTGTCTTTTCCTTATCATATACTACGTAGAAAAAAGCAAATAATCATTTAACAGCAACTAAGAAGAGAAACATTCCAAACAAGTTTGGTCCTGCAGATGTGAAGTTTAAGGAGCTAGAGAAAAGGAAACTTAAGATATCTGGACCATCTTTCTCAGGGCACAAGCATTCCCCAGAGACAAGCCTTCCCCAGGGACAAACCTTTCCCAGAGGACAAGCTTTCCCCAGAGACAAGCCTTCCCCAGGGACAAGCCTTCCCCAGGGACAAGCCTTCCCCAGGGACAAGCCTTCCCCAGGGACAAGTCTTCCTCAGGGACAAGCCTTCCTCAGGGACAAGACTTTCCCAGGGGACAAACCTTCCTCAGAGACAAGCCTTTCCCAGGGGACAAATCTTCCTCAGGGACAAGCCTTCCTCAGGGACAAGACTTTCCCAGGGGACAAACTTCCTCAGGGACAAGCCTTTCCCAGGGGACAAGTCTTCCTCAGGGACAAGCCTTCCTCAGGGACAAGCCTTTCCCCAGACACGAGGCTTCCCCAGGGACAGGCCTTTCCCAGGGGACAAGCCTTCCTCCAGACATGAGCCTTCCTCAGGGACAGGCCTTTCCCAAGTGACAAGGATGTGGCTTCTTGCAGATATGTGATTTATTATGAAAGTCACAGAAGAATAGCCAAGGTTCACAGCTATTTTATGAAAGGCAACCAAAGAAAACCAGGACTCTGCTCTCAATTCCCTCCAGAAAAGGTTGTATGAAAGTTGGCATCCTGTACTGAGTTCTCCCATAATGATTTTCTACCATCACCTGTTGTTGGTTGTTTTTTTTTTCTCTTTTGGATCTTTTGGGGGCCACCACCCAGCTCCCAAGTAAATACATACAGAGACTTTTTCTTACTTATAAATGCCCAGCTTTAGCTTGCCTTGTTTCTTGCCAGCTTTTCTTAATGTATCCCATCTACCTTTTGCCTCTGGACTTTTTCCTTTCCTTACTTTTGTATATCCTTCTTTCTTACTACATTGCTGGTTGTGTAGCTGGGTGGCTGGCCCCTTGCGTCCCCCTCCCTCTCTTGCTCATTCCTTGATCTTTCTTCTTCTCCCAGATTTTTCCTTCTATTTATGCTCTCTGCCTGCCAGCCCAAACCTATCCATTCTTCTGCCTCGCTATTGGCCATTCAGCTCTTTATCAGACCATCAGGTGTTTTAGACAGGCACAGTAACACAGCTTCACAGAGTTAAACAAATGCAATGTAAACAAAAGTAACATGCCTTAAAATAATATTCTACAACAATGACCTCCATGTATAAGGTAGGAAAGTATTGCTTTAAATGGTAAAATGCACAAAATAATCTCCAATATGTTTTTGGATAGTTTCATAATTTAGGAAAAGAACCTAGTGAAATGAACAGTAATACAAAATATTGGCTACTGGTTATCTTGGGAAAGTTTGGACCAGAACCTTGGCAATGTGTGTGTGTGTGTGTGTGTGTGTGTGTGTGTGTGTGTGTGTGTGTTCATTCATGTGTGCTCACAAAAATATATGCATGCACTTGTATTTATATGTTTGTACAGATGTTTGCATATGTGTGTACTTGCATGTTGAGGGCAGAAAAAAAAAGTTTGAATATCGTTTCTCAGGTACAGTACACTTTGTTTTTTGAGATAGATTCTCACTGGGACCTGAACTTTGTCAAGTAGCTATGTTGTCTGGCCAGTGTGCCCCGGGGACCCACCTGTCTCTGCCTCCCCAATGCTGCATTATAAGCATACATCACCACGTCAGGCTTTGTGCCTGGGTTTCAGGTATTGAACTCAGGTCCTCTTGAATGTGTGGCAAGTACTTTACCAACTGAACCATAAACCCACCCAACGTTGAGGCCATTTTAACATAACGAACCCATTTAAATCTTGATGAAGCATCACTCATACTTGCCGGTTGAAAATGTTACTTCATTCTTTCTAATGTGAAACAAGCCCTTAACTTTTCTTAGGTTCTTCCTGCCAGAGAATTCCAGACTCACAGGGGTATTTCACAACCAAGCTGGAACTCTTGAAAGATCAAAGAAAATCTGTTAGCATACATTAAACATTTCTGTTATCAAATATTTGCTTTGGCTTTTGTAGACATTCCAGATAAATGTATATAAATAATTTGTCTACATGTATGCACGTGGACCGCATTCATACAGTACTGTGGAGGCCAGAAGAAGGTATCAAATGCCTTGGAACTGGAGTTATAGTCATCAGGAGGATGCTGGGGACTGAACCTGGGTCTTCTACAAGAGCGGCTTCTGAGCCTTCTCTCCAGCTCCCATCTTTTAGAAAGTGGGTTGATTTCTTAATCCTGTAAGAACTCTAATGATGCACAAATGTCTATTACGTTTTTAAGGAAAATTTTCATCAAAATATTGGCACATAGAAAGAAAACTTCACAGTTACTAAATTCCCAAAGTGTTTTATATATAACTGCATTGTACCCTCTCATAACCTCCATTCCAGTAAGAGCATAGGCCCCAAAGGAACCTTCTTTGTGTCCCCTCTAGTTATTACCCCTCAAGTAACTTCCATCTGGATTCCTATCATCACTGATTTTTTTCAATATAAATGGAAACTAGCAGTTTCTCCCCATATGCCTGGCTTAAATTCCTCACTGCTGCATTCATTAAATGCTGACATTATGGATAGAGACAGCTCGTTTTCATCGTTGTGTAGTCATTTGTTATATAATTATAAGAAGTTATTTGAGGAATATTTAATTCTATTCAGATTTTTGTCATTTTGTGTATTTCTCTACAAAGACTATGGAAGCTGTGTTTCCTGTGCCTTGTTATTCTCTGTGGGCATATCTCAGAGTGAGACTGCTGGAGCAGAAGACATGTGTATGCAGAATAAGCTTTGATAAACATTACTAAACAATTCCTTTGGTGTTTCTATTAATTTAAAATAGACATTGCCCAAGGGAACAATCACTCAACATTCTTTCCTATGGTGGGCATTACCAGTCTTATTTTAGCTTTAAAAAGATTCATTTTTCTTTTTTTTAATTTTGTGCGTATGTTTGTGTCTATGTGAGGGTTTACATAGGTAACCATGCAAGCTAGAATAGAATGTTGGATCCCTTGGAGCTGGAGTTAGAGGCAGTTGTGAGTTGTCGCAAATAGGTGCTGGGAACTGAACTCAGGTCCTCTGCAAGAGCAGCAAACCTCTTCACCTCCGAGCCATCCCTCCAGCTCCTTATTTTACTTTTTCTAGAATTGATTTATGCCTTCCATGAAAACTAGCTCTTTTGAGGGATTTGTTTTGACTTTTAATTTTTGCAGCCTCAGTGTGCATTACAAGGGTCAGATTTCTTGAGCTATGTGTGGATTGGTTCTATGGGGATCATAGGGACCTGAAGAAGTTGACTTTACCTGCTTGATCCCAGGAGAAGACAGTCTGAGGCCCAGAAAAGAGTCCCTCTTGAGAATTTTAAGTGTTCTTCTTTGTCCCCAGGAAAGGGAAACAGAACAGAGATGACTTTCAGCTGGGATTATCAGTCGGATGTGGACAGATGTGTGTGGTCTTTATTTGCATATTCAGAATGACTAACAAGGGCCAACCACCTCGTTAAACAAGGAATCCCATACGAGGCTTTTCAAGTCTTCTGTTTCTTTTTCCTTTTTATTATTGATCTGTTTTAGGAAACGTGTTCCGTTCTAGATGCCAATCACTGTCAGCATGCCAACTGTGCACATATGTGGGCCTTAGCTTTGGCTGTTCTAAAAGCGTTTATGGAAAGTGTGACTTTTATGGAAGGTTCTGGATTTCAATAGAAAGTCATTTTGTCAATGTTTCCCTTTATACTTGCTGTTTTACATCTTGCTGAGGAAATATTTATGGGTCTGTTCTCATGTTTTCTGCTAGCTCGCTTTTCAGCTTGTCCCATTTGTGCTTAAAACTCCCATACTGAATTTTGTGCATGGTATGACATAGGAATCCAGTTTAGGTTTTCTCTGTGCTTGTGTATTTAACTCTGGTAGAGAATGGTCGATTGCATTTACTACTGGAGGGTAGTTTTGCATGCTCCAGAACTCTATGTTAATAAAGCCCGGAGGCTGGACTGTTCCCACCTGGGTATTCCTTTACTTCTACTCAGTAGTTTCTGAAATTCACCCAGGTTATTGTGGTCAGGAGTTCACTCCACCACACTATTGCTAGGTGAAACTCTACTGTGTTTATATAGCACATTTGTTTAGACATTCATTGCCAATGGATATTTGGATTGTGTCCCATCTCTGCTTAGTATGAGTAAATCTGCTGAGAATATTTTAGTGCAAGCCTTTGTGTGGATTTCTGCTGTGTTTTCTGTTGGTCCCCACTAGGGAGTGGGTTTTCCAGATCTCAGGTGAAGAGATGTTTTAGCTTATAGGAGACTTTATATGTTGCAGTGTTTTACAGGGTGACTACATTGCACTCTTGATCCCAGTGTCACTGGCCCAGTGACAATTGCCATCTCCTAAGTCCAGTTTATCAAATTACAACAAGAAAATGTTTGCTTATCTCAACGACAACAATGTTTTGTTCTACATTTATAATTTTTCTTTTTTATTTGTACCTATGATCTGGTTTGAGTTAAATATTGAATGTGGCATGGATATGTATTGAAAAGAAATCAGTCATTTTCTCTCGTCGCTTGGTGACAGAAGTGAAGCATGCACACAGGCTTTTACTTCCAGTTTCTCAGTTTGGTTTCATGTGTCTATCACCCTGGTTCAGAGTTGGTGGAATGCTCTTACTCTCATTTTGGGGTAAATCTTGAAACCAGCAGTCTAGAAGCTTCAACGTTGTTCTCTCATAAACTGTGATCTGATCTGTTATCTAGGCCCTCTGTGTTTCTGCTTAGATGCTAGCAACCTGTCTAAGCACAGCTCTCACTCCTCATCAAAGAAGCTACCTTTTGCAACAGTCCGAGGTCTACAGCTGCTCAGTGCAGAGATCAATGACACTGCGGTGCCCAACCACAACCGATGATCCACAATGCAACCCCTACCCCTTAAGTTCAAGGGACATCTCAGAAGTGGGGAGGATTATCAGGGCCAGTGTAGCTTTCTCTTGGACTGCCAGCCCTCAAATCATGACACAGAGACTTATTATTAATTATGAATGTTCTTGTCTTAGGTTAGCCTTGTTCCTAGTTAGCTTTTTTTTTTTAACTTAAATTAACCTGTTTCTATTCATCTATGTGCTGCCATGAGGCTTCTTTACCTCATCTACGTATTGTCCATCCTGCTTTCCTGCTTCCACTGTGTCTGTCCGTGCCTGTTCTCCCCCCATGCCCCACCCCCACTGGCTGTCTCCCTCTTCCCAGAATCTGCCTACCAGTTCCACTTATCCCTCCTTTGCCTAGCGATTGGCCATTCATCTTTTTATTAGACCAATCAGGTGCCTTAGGCAGACAAGGTGAAACAGCAACACATCTCTACATAGTTAAACACATGCAGCATAAACAAAAGCAACACACTTACACAGTTAAACAAATGCAGCATAAACAAATGCAACATATCTTTACATAGTTAAACAAGAATTCTATTCTACAACCAGCCAGAACATCAGGATGTCTGCTGTGGGATACTGTCTTTTAGACATTCAGGGAAGTTGCATCATGGAATTTCAACAACATGGTCACCTAAACAAAACCTGCACAATGTTGGCACCAGTTGACATTCCAATGTGGGTGGGGACAATCTTACAATACCTAGCCCCTAGATGAAGAGCTATCGGCAATCAATGGCTGTCTATGGCCATTGAGAGAGAGAATCACCCTTCTCTAGGGAGTCCTCTGACAGATTATTCAATCCCAAATGCTCACTCCTAAATGCATGTACATATGAGCAACACTAAATTGACTCACATGTATATCTGTAACAAAAACAATTAAGGAAGAGGTCATTAATTTGAGAGGGGCTGGGAGGGACACAAGAGGAGTTGAAGTAAGGAGAAAGAGGAGTAGAAATAATGTAAATACAGTATTCATGTAAGAAATTCTCGAAAAACAAAACAAAACAAAAATATAGACCTGCATATTTATCTGTGACTTATCTATCTGTCTATTATCAATTTTTGTGATTCTTGGGGCAGGAATCAGCCAAGATTCTTATTCATTTGAGGCACACTCATCACTCCAGTGTGGTCTGTTTAAGTTTATGTCTGTGCATATGGAGAGAGGCTAGAATTACCCATAAGTAGAATAGAAACAATAACGAGGAGTCTACATTTAACATGGGTAAGTCTCCCATCTGTGAAATGCTTTCTCTGTGTTTATCTGTCTTTTCATCCCAAACCAGAGAGTAGATATATGGGTCCAAGTCAAGGTCTTAAACTAAAACCTGTCTTCTGTGTTAGTGACTGAGTAATGTGCTTGCTGCTAAGTCTGGGGCCCTAAGTTCAACAGGACTCACACAGCAGAAGGCCAGAACCAATTCTCACAACTTTTTCTTTGACTTCCACATGAGTGCCATGATACTTCTCACCTCTACACATTTATTAAAAGAAAAAAATCCCACTGAAAATTGAAACATTGCTTCTGTCTTGACACCTGTATGTGGAGATGGCTCAGGTCCCTATACCACAGGCATCTCAGGAAGGTCAGGGCTCCATAGCTGGCTTCCAACTCATCCAGGGATGAGGATAGGAATATGTGTGCAGGGCATTTGGTACTTCAGACTGTGGTGATAATTGTATCTGGGTTCTCCATACACAGCATGGAGTTTCTTAGATTCAACAAAGAATATATAAATAGATAATTAATCTTTCAAAAATAGCAAGTTATCAACTAGATTTTGAATATCAGACACTTAAACAGATGAACATCTTCATTTCTCATTATTTTCTAAATCTGTTCAGAAACTGAATATTTGTATAACTAAACACAAGGAAAATAAGTGGTCTCCTCTTTTTTCACAGCAAAATGTCCTTAATTCTAGTTGGTCATTGATCAAATAAATGTAAATATCAGGGCAATTTTACCATGGTGTGTTTTATTTTGCAATCCCTCAAAACTGCATTCTGGCAGGATATTGTAGCACTGAGGCTGGGGTCTCTATTTATTTGGGGAGGAGTTGACAGGCCTTAATTTTTTTCATGTTCCCAGTGTAAAGTACAGATGAAGAGAAGGAAGAGATAGACCGACTGAGCAAAACAAGATTCTAAAACCAGACTGGGAAGCAAGCCAAAAAGAGAAAAATGCTGGGATTGATAGATGTTCACAGTGGACAATGCTGGTGATGGAAAATCTGCCTGGGATATAACACATTATATGGATCTCATTGTACTGCTGTTGAAGGATGTTGTTGACTTGATGCTATTCTAGGCAAAGATTTGCTACCTGTTGGCTCGGAGTAGCCAATGTGGAGACAAGCTGGTTTTCTATCCGCAACTGAAGTGAGGCCTTTCAAAGTGACCATTAAACCCCCTTTATCCCTGGCCATTTGTAGTGGAGAGTCTCTGCATCTGCTTTCATTGAGCAGTGTGATGGTTAATCTGGACTGTCAACTTGATAGTAGCATCACTGTGGGAACAAATCTCTGGGCATATGAGGAATTTTGTAAATTAGGCTAACAAGATGGGCAGAGTCCTCCAAAATGTGGGCGACTCCATTCCCCAGGCTGAGGAAAGAAGGGGAGAATGAACTGAATACTAAGACCCATTGTTCCCTTCTTCCTGACTGCAGGCACAACGTGACTTGCCTCCCACTTCAACCGCCACGACTTCCTTGCCATGATGCAGTGCTCCCCTTAACTGTAAGCTAAAATAAACCCTTCCCAGTTAAGTCACTTTGGTCAGATGCTGTATCTTAGCTACAAGGAAAATAATAAGCACAAGTAATTTTAAATGCCATGATATGGAGTTTTCTTCCAAAGATGAGCACACATTAGTGAGAGCTGTCGAGGTGCAGCCTCAGCCTTGCAGTGGATGGAAAGAGGAAGTAGTCTAGACTGACCTTCAGCTACGGCAGACCCCACATTCTAGCAAACAACTTTACATCTAGACTCTAGCAGAAGTTAAGAGTTAACATTTTTTTGAAAATATGACTATTTTGAGAGCATTGTTTTTATTTAATACATGGTTTGGACATTATTACAGGATGTATATACTTACGATTAAAAATTAGATATGCCCTGGGATTCTCGGGAGACATATCTAACTCAGTCTCGGTGGGACCAAGCAAGGAAAGTGACATCGGCTTCAAAGCCCAGGCAGCACATCTCTGCATTGTAAGTTTGTAATTGCCCACAAGACAGAGCTGCAGCAGCTGCTGGTTCCATGTTTGATGCACATTGAAAGCAGACAGAGGCGAGGCAGACTAGCAAGAATGTTCTGGAATGTAGGGTGTGGAGCCAGGAAGAGGGTTGGCCTGATGTTATTATATGTGTGAATAGTATGTCCTCTATATTTCTTTTTCTCATTTAAATTGCTGATATGAAGATGGAATAGGAGCCTCCAGTTCTTTCCACAATGCTATTTGCAAATGTGAGGTAAACATCAGATAATGTCACCATAATTAAGAATTCATCGGCACCTTCATTAGACTGTATATGAACTTCCCTACCAGAAAGAATGCTAGCCAGCATTCATTGCCAGGAAAAATCCTGTCTCTCATCAAGCACAGGACACTTTCTTCTCTTATGTTAAAAGAGCAACATAAATCTTGTTTATCTTTTGACTCTCACTGCCAACAAGTCTTAAAATCAAACTTAAAACCCAACTTTAAAGCCCAATCTAAGTTCCAGTTTTAGAGAGTATGTTTATTTTCATTCTTGTTCTTTCTACATATTTTTTCCTTCTATGGCCCCACGTTTCTTTTCACTAATGTATTAAAGACATAACTTTAGTGCTGACTTGACTCCAGATCTTAGTTCTGAAGCAGGGACATGCCATTGCAATTATAAAACAATGTGGTAAGTTGAGTTGATTGTGTGAGTCTATGATTGTACTTCCACAACCAGTGGGTTAAGTTCTCAAGAAACAAAAACAAAACAAAACAAACAAACAAACAAAAAGTGCCTTATGGTGAGAAAGACAAATAGAAAAAAAATCACATTTTGCTTCACTGAAATAGGCCATAACACAAATGGAACACATATGAAAATGTTCTTTCCAGTACGAGTTAGGTAAGAGTATTCACAGTTTATTGGTAACTGAAGAGAGCTGTCATATGAAAGAGAAAGATTCATTGTTGGAAATTTACACTATAACTCAGTGGAGCCAGTGTGTTGGCACAAGTTTCCATGGTAGGGAAACTGAGGCAGGAATATTGCAAGGCAAAGTAACATAGCAAGACCCTGCCTTGGGCAGACAGACAAGCACAGAACAAACAAACAAAAATAGTTCATGATATTGCCAGAAAAAAAATAAATGGAGTCACAATGTTTTGATCAGATTCATGTAGTTTTTGCTTCAAATTTAATCACAATATCAGGAAAAGAAGAGACTTTAATTTAGGTTTTTCTTTGGTGACAGAAAATATTATTTTTTATTTGTAAATTCATTTTTATTTTTAATTCTGTGTATTCATGCATGGGTATGTGTACATGGGTACAGGTAGCTGTGGAGGCCAGAAGAGGGCATCAGGTCCCTTGAAGCTGGATTTATAGGAGGTGGTGAACCTTCTGAGCAGAGATCCGATCCTTTTTGAGAACAGGGTAAACACACAGGGCTAGAAGTATTGGCAAGAGCCCTAAGAAGGAAACAGCAAAATAAAATACAATAAATTCAGTAATACAAAATACAGTAAAAGGCCCAAGGCCTAGATGGATAGTGACACTCTTACTTACAGATGACTTGAACATGTACCTATAAAACCAGATGGTGTCGGTTAATTATTAAGCTCAGTAAACACTTTAGCAAGGACACTGTTATTTCTTGACATGAATCCTTTCTAAGCAGGAAACAGAGTGGACGAAGCTTACTAACAAGTGCAATGACGCACACAAGCTCTCTGTGGAGAAAACTCAAAGAACCACATTGTATTAGACCTCCTCAGTGCTATTTGCTGTGATAAGCTAGCATGATCCATGTTTATATTTTACCCCAACTCAAATGCAACTTCAATGAAATCCATTCCAATTTCAGGAAGTTCACACATCTTATTTAAAATTTATTTACAAATACTATCTAATTTTGGCACTCACAAATTAGCTTACAGCAAAGAATTAATGGTTCTCTGAAAACAGGCAAGACGAATAAAATGTATTCAGTATGACTGGAAGGGGTTGTGGGCCTTTCCCACAAGCCTGGCTCAGGAGGCCCTGCATCCTGAATTTGAGAACCCAGGGTGAGAGGTTTCTTCCTCAGGGCATGTGCTAAGGATGGTGCAGGCAAATACAGCCGAGAGAAGCACTGGCATGGCCAACCCAAGAGAAAACTACAGGCACTCTGCCAGGGAGATCTGTTCCCAGGAGTCAAAGCCCTGAAAAGGAGGCATTTGTCAACAGACACACCAGATGTTCACATAAGCCACTGTTCTACTTCTGAAAGGACACACCCAGAGTGGTCTCCAAGACCCCAGTCAAGATAACCAGTGAAGAGCTGAGGAGCTGTAGGTAAAACATGAATTTTTCAGAAGAGAGATTGTAGGGACAGCCTCAGTGAACAGTCAAGACTGGGGTGAGAACACAGAAGATCCTTGCTGTAAGAATGAGTCTGGTAGCCCAGCAGTGGTGGCACAAGCCTTTAATCCCAGCACTCAGGAGGCAGAGGCAGGCAGATGTCAGTGAGTTTGAGGCCATCCTGGTCTACAAAGCAAGTTCCAGGACAACCAGGGCTACAAGAGGGACACTGTCTCAAAAAAAAAAAAAAAAAAAGTCTGGTACTGGGGATGGAGGCTGGAGAAATGGTTCAGTGGTTAAGAGCAGTTGATCTAATACCCTCTTCTGACCTCCACAGGCACCTCTTCTCACATGCACAGGTGCGTATGCACACACAAGATGCTAAAAATCAATCTTAAAAAAAAAAGAATAACTTAGAGCTGAAGTTACATCAGTAAGGGTGCTTGAAGCCCTCCATCCCCAGCCTTGCATAAATTAGTTTTCATGGCTTACCTCTGCAATGCCAGCCCTGCAGGGGTGGAGGTGGGTGGGTGGGGGTGGGGTAACACTCACCAAGATCACATTCAAGGATATTAGGCAGCAAGCCTAGGAGACATAAGACCCATCTGAAAAAAACAAACAAGCAAACAAACAAAACCCAACCAACCAATCAAACCGTCTGAGCAACACCCCGTAGTAAAAAGCATCACATTAGGAAACAGGGCAGTACTGAACCAGTTTAGTCTACCAGAAATCAAATAAAGAAGTCTGAAAGGAAGACATACCATGTGCCTTTTCCACCAGGAACATATTACTTTGAGACCTGCATCCAGTGTGCTCTTGCTTGCAACCGTGTTAGGATTCTAGGCTGGTAGATTTTGTATGTCATTCTCTCTAAACTCAATTCACAGCCGTCTTTCTCAATAGCAGCCAGCGCTGCACTGTCCTACGTGTATTTAGTAACTAGATGAGGTGTTCGGTTCATACTGCTTGCTTGGATGGGTCTGTCGTGGGTGTTTTCACCCTCTGTACCTTTCTGGTCAGCTCCACACAAAACACTGGCCTTGATTCCTAAATTCTTGTTTAAAAGATGCTCACTGTATGGCAGCTTTGACTGATAACAAACGCTGACTTGTTTTGTCTTCCTCTGCAATACGATGGCAACATGTTATGGTTATGAGTAAATATTTCTGCTTCAACGAAGCAGAGCTTGTGTATGCAAAGGATTGGGACCTGTGCCAGTTTACATGGTAATGTTTTAGATGACGCTCATCTGCCCAGGGGATTGCCAGCTTTCTGAAGGAATAACAAGGAGAATATTGGTCACTAACTGAATGAATGAGCATCAATACAAAATTATCAAATTTATCAATGTTAAAATGATCACAGTTGCATATATAAAATGAAAGTGTTTCTCATTATAGAGAATCTTAACAAATTATACACGGTAATTTAGCACAGAGAATTCTCATTTTCCCACAAATGTGTGCCAAAAAATTAGTTTACAACTTCACACTTATAATTTCTCACTATTACAGATTTTGTGTTGCTCAAATCTTTGTGAGAGACCTCTGTGGTGTTCCCATGATTATAGATTAGAAATCAATTATTCCGCAGAAAAGCATATATTATTACAGACGTAAAACATGGAATAATAGAATGTATGCTGACACTAGGAAGATGTAAAATGATCTACTGAGAAGTCAGGATGTCAAAATGAAACACCATGCTCCAGATCAGCAGCTCTCAACCTGTGGGTTGCAATGCCTTTGCAGGTTGCATATTAGCTATCCTGCATATCATATATTTACAATTAATAACAGTAGCAGTTATGACAGTTATGAAGTAGCAATGAAGAACTGTTAAAGGGTCACAGCATTAGAAAGGTTGAGAACCAGTGCTCTAGATTCATCCCAGCACTTCAATGCCATCATACCAAGCAAATCTTACTGCATACATAACTGAAAACAGCTCCCTTTTTCTAAAAAGGAAGACTAAAAAGTTATATTCTCTCTATTCACCATGATGTTATAATTCAACAGAAGAACTTGTTGGGAGTAGAGTATGTTGTTGGTTGTTTTTTGCTCTTTGACTCTTTTCTCTTTTGGGGGGCCTACCACCTAACTCCCAATAAATCATAAGGAGGCTTATTCTTAATTATAAACATCTGGCTTTAGCTTGGCTTGTTTCTTGTCAGCTTTTCTTAACCTAAATTAACCTGTGTACCTTTTGTCTCTTGGCTTTTTCCTTTTACTATTTTTGTATATCTTTCTTTCTTACTCCATGGTTGGCTGGGTGGTTGGCCCCTGGTGTCCACTTCCTTCTCTGGCTCCTTCTTTTTTTCCTCCCAGATTTCTCCTTCTATATATACTCTCTGCCTGCCAGCCTTGCCTATTCTTTGTCCTGCCTTTCTATTGACTGTTCAACTCTTTATTAGACCATCTGGTGTTTTAGACAGGCACAGTAAATCGTACAGCTTCACAGTTAAACAAATGCCATACAAACAAAAGTAGCACACCTTACAATAATATTCTACAACAAAAATACTTTTAGATAAGCTGTAAGTCATATTGTCTGAGAGCTTAAAAATTTCCAGCTTGCTTGCTTCATTTTAATGGTCAGTTCACTTAAAGAATAGATGGTATGGTAAGGAAAAAATAATAGTGAAATATGAGCACATCTTCATATTTTGTTTTTAAAATGAGCTTTGAGATTCTCATTACATTTGTATATTATTTATGTGTATGTGTGTGTACACACACATGTGCATGGGGGCATGCATACCACTGTCAAAGGCTATTTGCAGGAGTGGGGCCTCTCCTTCCACCATTAGGGTCCCAGGACTCAACTCAGGTTGTCAAGCTTGGCACCATGAGCCTTTTCCCACTCAGCTATCTGGCAGACCCTCTATGTATTTTCCTTGTTGAAAAACACACCAATCCCAGAACTCGGGAGGCAGAGGCAGGCAGATCTCTGCTAGTTCAAGACCAGCCTGGGCTATAGAGTGAGTTCCAAGAATGGCGCAAAGCTACACAGAGAAACCCTGTCTTGAAAAAAAAAAAACTTTTCAGAGCTACAAACACTGGGTTTATGGGCTTTGAGAAATAATGCCCTTTAGGAGAGTTTGTAATGCATTCTGGGAAGTACCATAACTTCACCCTCAAAGTGATATCCTTCCATGAGTAATAAATTGCTTGCAAATACTTATAGATAAACTACAGGGCATGCTAAGATTTTCTCATATCATAACTTCAAGTGCTGTCAGAAATGGAGATTTTTATGTTCATGACCAGACTTGAGTTACCACATACAAAGTGCCTCTGCTTTGAAAGATGTTGTATGTGACTACAGGACTATCTATCAGTGTTCACAAGCCTTGTGTCTGACAACTGAATGCAGTCATCTCATCAAAGTGTCTAAATTTAGCTTTCCAAATACACCAATCATCTGGGCTCTCATTCACTTTTATTCCTAAATAATGAGTATTAAATTTTTAACATTCTCATCCTTCCTCATCGGATGGTTATTTATTCTATAATGGAAGATGAAGCATACATGAAAATGCTGATAATGAATTAACAAAAATATTACTTCTTAAGTAGCATTTTAATTATCTCTAAGGAAAAAGGAACTGCTTACACGGCATTGCATGAACTTTTACCTCATATATTAGGACATATGATTTGCATTATTGTTTTTACTGGTTTGACCATAATTCCCACTCATCTGTGCAAACACTGTGCAGTGTATGAGAATACAAAGTTCCCATAACTAACTGTGGATATTCAAGCTTGCTTGAGGAAAAAATAGCAAAAGTGCATCTTCTAAAGGAATTCTGACATTGAACAGTATTAATATCTGCCGGTGTGTTAAGAGTGACCAGGTTTTGGACTTTCAGACATCATGATGCCCCACTGGTTTCATTCCACACGTACACATAGAAGGATCCATAAGATATAAAACACCTAACACAGGAAACAAGTTTTGTGTTGTAAATTTCTAAGTCCACACTCCAGGAAGGGGTTTGTGAAGACAGGGACTTGCCTGTCCCTCTCCATGGAGCAATAGTGACCTCCACAAAGCAAATTCTGACAATTTTCAAAAACCAAGGACTAAATCAGAATTTCACCCTCTATTTCCATTACCTAAAGGTCAAATAAATAACATTTTTCTAAAATAATTTCACTTACTTTGAACAAATATGTAAGAAGCCATAGAAAAGAAAGTGTTAATTATCATCTCTCAATGATATTCTTTTCATTTTATTTGATTTTATTGATTCTTTGGGAATTTCACATCATGTACCCCAATTCTACCCATCTCTCAGTCCCTCTGTATTCACCCCACCCTTGTAGTATCCCCCCAAAGGAAGAGTAACAAAGAAATAATAAAAATAAGATAAAGATAAAGAAGCAAATAATAATTTTTAAAATGCAAATAAGAACACCAATTTCAATTAAAAACAAACAAACAAAACAAAAGAGAAAAAAACCCAACACTTTGCTCCTCTGTCTTTGCCTCTCCATGGCCTCTTCATTTATCTTAGTGGCTTCGGGAGCAGCTCTGTAACATGCAGTATACCCTTATTCCCATGCAGAATTCCTTCATTATGTAATGTGTTGTTGGTCGGGTTCAAGGCCTCTGATCTCCGGCACACCATCAATATTGGATCCCCACAGAAACTCCTGGACTCACAAATATAGGATAGATAGGATATCTTCTTTAATTATGCCAAATACAAATAGACTAGATATTATAAATGGACTAGATAGTGTAACTGTAATTCTTGCTTGATAATTGTTTTGTTATCTGTAATTTTCCTATGTGAAAGCTAAAACCTTCCTTTTTGAAAAAAAAGAAAAGGGGAAGTGCTGTGGGATGTTCTGTATGTTAAATGTGTTGCTCTGATTGGTTAATAAATAAAACACTGATTGGCCAGTAGCCAGGCAGGAAGTATAGGCAGGACAAGGGGAGAGGAGAATTCTGGGAAGTGGAAGGCTGAGTCAGAGAGACACTGCCAGCCACCACCATGAAAAGCAAGATGTAAGGTACCAGTAAGCCATGAGCCACGTGGCAACTTATAGACTAATAGATATGGGTTAATTTAAGATATAAGAACTAGATAACAAGAAGCCTGCTGCAGCCATACAGTTTGTAAACAATATAAGTCTCTGTGTGTTTACTTGGTTGGGTCTGAGCAGCTGCAGGACTGGTGGGTGAGAGAGATTTGTCCTGACTGTAGGCCAAGCAGGACGGGAGAAAACTCTAGCTACATTCCCCTGTTGCCCTAAGACGTGTAGACCATGTGCCATTGTTCTGCAGGGCCAGTCCCTTCACACACTCCAGCAGGTCACAGATGGGGTAGCTGTCGGGGGTGTGGCAGCTCAAAGCCCTGGATGTGTACCCGGGTGGCTGCTGAACTGATCAGTCCAGGCCACTGGGACCACTCCCCTCAGGTGAGGGGCGGGGGCAGCCCTCGCACACCTCTGGGGTTATCTTTCCCAACTGAGAGGGGGGCAACTCTCCTGTTAGGGGTAGGGCCGGCTTTCCTGTGCTGGGACAGTCCAGTTGGCCATCCCAAGGCCAGTGAGAGACCAGGTTAGTTCTCTGGTAGGGGCGTGGCTCTCCTGGAGCTAGTGAGAGGTGGGGCAGCTCAGTGAGGCCCTTGTGCTTCAACTCACGGTTCGCATGGGTCCCTGAAATAACATAGGCAACAGATATCAACACAGATCCCAGCTGTGGCAGGACCATGATCCTCAGCAGCAGCCCAGCCCAGACACCTTTATGGCCATAGGTAGCACAAACCACGTAGGTCGGCATGACCTCAGCAGCTGCACGTCCCTCAGACCCCAATATGGTCACAGGTGGCCACCTGAAAGTTAGGCATCCTTGTGGCCTTTGGTGGGAATGCAGGCAATGGACATCAACATAGATCCTGGCTGCAGTAGGACCATGAACCTAAACATTGTCCTCAGCAGCCTCTAAGGCCCAGATGTCACTAAGGCCCCGGTGACTGCACAGGCCTTTCAGATTGGTGTCACCCTGGCTGCAAGGTGGCCCTCTGACAACAACATGGCCCCGGGTGGGGACCTAGACCCCAGGCACCCGCCCTATCCTCAATAGCAACAGATGCCTTGGATATCAACACAGACTATGCCAGGGCTATGGACTCAGACATGGCCCCTGGCAGCAGCCCAGGACCGGACGTAGCTGTGGCCCCAAATGGCACTCAGACCCCCCACCTCAGCCCATTCCTCACCACTCTCACCTCTACAGATCCTGCTCTCTCCACAGGACACGAACCTCTCTGCCTCTCTCTTCCGGCTGTACTCCTCCACACATTTGCTCACCATAATGGCACCCAACTGCTTCTGCCGGCGCCCAGCACAAACTACCCCTGGAGACATGTGTGAGCCTCTCTCTCTCCTAATAATATTCTAATACCTTATTAAGTTTTATTTTTATTTAGAAAACTTAGATTGAAAATTTCATTTTGAAAAGTCAGGTACACTTAATACAAATCTTAAGACAGTTTTTAACTGTTTGCCTTGAGAACACAGTTAATCACTCTTAAGCAATTGGAAATGAGTTTGTTTTTAGCATTTACTACATCTAAGCTTGACTGAGCAAGTACTTTTTCCTGGGTCTGCCCTGACTGGCCTGAGTGAGCATTCATTCTGAAGTACCTACCCAGCCTTGTTAAACAAGCTTAGGCCATCGGGTCAAATCCATAGCTATCAAACGGTTTCTGAACCCTCTTGCATGCACATTGCATTATCAAATAAAATTTGTTTAATTAAAAAATTATGTGTATGGGTGTTTTGTCTGCTTATAGGTTTGTGTACCAACTACGTGCCTGGTGCCAGTGGGTGCCAGAAAAGGACACCAAATCCTCTGGAATTGGAGTTATAGACAGTTGTGAGCTGCCATGTGGGTGCTAGGAATCAAAACCAGATTTTCTGCAAGTCATCTTAACTGCTGAGTCATTTCTCCAGTCTCCAGAATTCATTTTTGCTGATTTTTCTCCCCTCTAACTCCTTTGTATTTTTCACACCCCATACCCCTCCTTTCTGCTTTCCTCTCTCTTATATCTTATTCCTTCCTCCTTCCTCAATACCTCTTTCTCCACTTCATGGGCTCCTTTCTAGAGAAATCTTTACTTTCTTGAAAATATACTGTTTAATTTTATTTTCAGACACAAGATCAGCTTAGCGTTTTTCAGAGATGAACTGATACCATTTAGGTTTCATGTAAGGAAAATTATATACAATCTGATTCAGAAATACTGGTGATCCCTCAGAGTGCCCTGGTACTTCACAAACCATCAGTGCCTCTACACACCTGGGCCTTGATTTTAAGCATGAAGCATGAGGATTCAAGGTCCAATGAAAATCAATAAACCATCAGTTCTAAAAGGGAAATTAATGCCTCTCTTAAATGTAGGTCAGACAGAGATGTCAACGCAAAAGATAAAAGCTTTGAAAAAACATCATGTTAAGGCTCAACAAAACTGGATAACAGGAAGTCACCCTACTAACTAGTCAAGAGTTCAGTGAGATTTCCAATAAGGATAAAAATGGACAGGAGTAAAAATAAAAACCCCTTCAATGTGGTCCTGGTGAAAGCCTGCCTTTACTGGGGACATGCTGTAATAGCACACATCTCCCTTTAAATACTGTAGCTTTTACTTTAGATATGATTATTTCCTGCTGTGGCCATAAATTAAGGGCAGTGACTATTAAATTTAATTACTTTCTATGGCAGCATGCAGCTGGGGAAATTTAAGCTCTCAGAAAGGGTGATTAAAAAGAGAAGACCCCTCCACACAAAAATCATCCCCCTGTGAATGCCCTTCACATATGCAAGACTCAATCATAGAACCATATAAAATACGCAAGCTTTTTGGCTAAAAGAAAGTGGGCTGAATTCACAGAGCACAGAGGCAGAGCTGCCGGTTGGAAATTGGATGCTTTCTTTATAGAAATGTATTTTGTGCTGCACTCCCCAGTTATCATCATCTGACATCTAATGAACTAGAAAGCAAAAGACAGGATTTCTCCCAGTCATAATGACCATGTAACAAATGTCCCTGTCTCAGAACACATTGTTCTCTCAGCTCTTAGGTGACTAGAGCCTTGTAGAGATTTAGAAATATGACCATGAACAATATTAATAATATGCTTGGAGCAATGAGGTTTTCTTTGTACATGTATTATGCAAATGGGAGAAAAATACACAGGGAAGCTTTGAAATGCTTGGTCTGCCTTGATGCAGTTAAAAAAAGACATAAGTGGACTTAAGGGTGGGATTGTGAATACTGCAAGTGTCATGGATGATCCTGCTTGTAAAGTCACACTTGGTTTGGACCTGTACCAAGGGACAAGAAGGTTTGCTAGCAAGAGAGGCTTCCTACCACACACACAATGTTACCTAGATTGTCTGTACTTCACTCCACATCAACAAAACAAGTGTGGTTCGCATAACGTTTAATAAATAGCCTATGTTTTGGATGACATATGGAATGGCAAGAAACTTATACTTACATAGTATACATTCAAATACTTACCTGAAACATATGTATTTAATAGTCTTTCATTTGTAAATGTAAATCCATTTGTAAATATAACTGCACATTTAACAGAAAGAGAAAGATCGACCCACTCATGAGCATTTCCATCGTCAAGAGAGGGTGAGGCAGGAACACAATAGTGGAGACTGAACTAGGGCTCTCACATTTGCAAGGCAAGCATTTTACTGAATCAGCTATGTCCTCAGGCCCCAAGCTCTAGTTTTTATTATATTAATACCAATTTTGTAAACTAATTTAGAATAATCACTGTAGTTGTAATGACTACTCCGAGCATTGGTAGTTGTAATGACTGCTCCGGCATTTTCTCTGAACCAAGCATCTGTAGTTTTCCTTACAAATGCATTTTAGTTAATATTTGTATTAATATCTAGTTCTCTAGAATTTTTCCGGGTTTGTAACAACTATTTGTGCACAGTGGTAGAAAGATGACAAATACATGTACCTTTCCCAGTTTATTTTACATTCTGAATTTTGTGTTACTTCCTCAAGAAAGTACTCTTTACTTAACTCTTTGTTGGTTATTATACCATACCCATTAACCTATGAATAGGTTGCATTTGAACATTTAAAGAATGATTTACTACCAAAAAATATGGAATAAAAAGACTCAGTTCATGGTATTAACAAATTTATAAAAGTGCCTTCAGAACTATCTCTAAGAAAGTGTTGCTAACCTTCTTTATTCTGAGAAAGAGAGTCAGTTCATGTGGCAGTGAGGAGAGTTGCTACTTCTCAATTGCAGAACACAAGTGCCTACTCACTAGGAAGGCAGCCCGGCATGTCCTCATACATGGAACTTTTTTTCTGGTGCCTCTTTGTTGTTCGAATTTTAGATGGTCTGTTAATAAAAAAAAAAAAAAAAAAAACCCAGAGCCAGATATTGGGTGAAAGCTGAAAGATCAGAGAAGCAGAGCAGCCAGCTACTAGTTCTTATCTCTATGAAATTCTTAGCTTAAAGAGATGAGTTCCTATTTCCTCACACCTTATATACCTTTCTCTGCCCAGACATCACTTCCTGGGATTAAAGGCATGTGTGCTTTCCAGTACTAGAATTAAAGGTATGTGTCACCACTGCCTGGCTCTGTTTCCAGTGTGGCCTTGAACTCACAGAGATCCAGACAGATCTCTGCCTCCTGAGTGATAGGATTAAGGGTGTGTGTGTGCCACCACTGTCTGACCTCTGTGTCTAATCTAGTGGCTGACTCTGTCCTCTGATCCTCAGGCAAGTTTATTAGGGTACACAATATATCACCAGATCTCTTTATATCATGTGTGTCTGACATAGTATTGTTTGTCGAAGCTCAGTGTATTAGCTTCTTGTAGGCAGAGTAGACTTGCCCAGGACTGTGTGATGGTTTGAGTGTTTAAGCAGTGAAGAAAGAGGATGCAGAGCCTCCCAGGCAAGGAGCATCACTATGCACAGCATGGAACAATCAAAACTGATTTTAAATTTTCCAAATCAAAACTGTTCTTGTTTAAAGGATATTCCCTCGAACTGGTGTCTGACTATCAATAGAGTAAGTGGGGCAGTAAAACACTGCTGACCTTCGAATCTGAAATAGGTAGAGAGATTATATCTATCTATCTATATATATAGGTATAGATATAGATATATATAGATATAGATGATAGACATGGCTGACAGATGTTTTATGTAGCTAGATGATTGATGGTTATAGATGATAGATATAGGTTTATGATAGAGATAAATGATGATTGATATGTAACAGATACAAAATAGATAGATAGATAGATTAGATAGATAGATAGATAGATAGATAGATAGATAGATAGATAGATAGATAATAGATTATTGACAAATGGATGACTGATGGATAAATACATAGATGGGTAAGACAGAAGTATGGTTGTTGATTAGAACATATTAGAGATAAAGAACTTAATACCAAATCAATTTCCTTTTGAGAAATTAGTATTTTAATATTGTCTGGGAAATAGCTTGTAAAGGAGAAGATCCAAAAAAAAAATGCAGCTGTCCTATAAGTCATCCCTTTAACTAGCTACTGGAAAAATAACAATATAAAAAAAATCTACTGGGGAAAAAAGGAGATTTGAATGCTGCAACCAGACAGGACAACTGAAGCCATCTTGAGAGCCCAGGGGACAGCTTAGATAAACAGAGAAGGCTCACACAAAGCTCACACAGCTGTGACAGAACCTAAATTATGATGGCTTAGCCCTTTTCACAAAAGTTATTCATACAGTTGTGTATAGTCTTAAAACTAGAAAGGACATTTTCATCAGCCAGTAAAACTGGAATTATCCAAAAAAGTCAGTACAACTTTGTTTGTAGGAGCTGATGTGAATTGCATTCTTGATATTGACAATTATCAATCAACACACTTTTTACTCTGTCAACACTGGAGAAACGCCCAAAATTAACGGACTATTTGCAGGCAGTTGCTTTTTTCCTTTTAAGGAGATGAATTTGAAGAAAGCTGCCATAACGTTAAATGCATGATTCTCAAGGCAATACACTCCTTACATAAAAATAGAAGAGCCACTTGATGGAATATAAATTCCGTGAAGACGCTGACTCTTCAAACAAAGAGATGTATTAGATGTGAGTGGGTGGCACACGCACACACAGTGAGATTTAGAAGCAGAAGTCAGGCAGCAGCTTTGTAGGCACAAACTCTAGGAACCTGATACTTCTCTGTGATTTCTTTGAAGAGCAGAAACAAAGATCATTGCTTACTATTATTATCTGTTTTAACATCATCCCTTCCAATTTAGTTATTGTCAATGGGACATAGAGAACCACATTCACTCAAAGGGAATAAAAGTCTTACAGCTGTCTTGAAGCTCATTGTACATGGCCATTGAATCATCAACAAATCCTAATTCCATGTCCCAAGTCTCTAATGTCCAGGGTTATAATAGATCAGTCTTTCTAATGAATGCCTTGGCTACATGATATGAAAAATGTATTCAGCAAATCATCTAGAAAAAGACAACTGTTTGACACAAGTTTGCTTGCTCTCCTGTCTTTATGTTCACTCTTACTTCACTCATCTTCAGCTTATTCAGCTCTCATCTATATTAATCCAGGAAGCCTTACATAAAAGAAAACCCCATTATTTCCATGTACCTATGAAAACTATCTTATGAGAGAGAGAGAAACATACACACACACACACACATACACACACACACACACACACACACACACACATACACATGGGGTGGAGGGGGGGAGAGAGCGAGAGAGAGAGAGGGGGGGCAGGGTATGTCTTAATTTGCTCTTCTGTTCAATAAACACTCTGACCAAAAACAAATTAGGGAAGAACAAGCTTATTAGCTTATTGAGGGAAGTTAGGCAGGAATCTGGAATTAGGAACTGAAGCAACTTTTTTTTTGGCTCCTGTTCGTGCTGGTTTTGTTGTTGTTTTTTTTTTTTTTTTTTCAGGGTTCTTCTCTTCTTTCTCATTATGCTGTTTAAAAATACTTCTCCTTTCTTTCCTTGCTTCATTCAGTGCACCCACAAGGATTTCTTGTGCTGTAACTGATACACTCTCATAGAAAGTGTATCATAGACACCCTGCACCTCCCACTCACAGCCCAGAATGGAATCTCTGCTCACTGATTCTGTCTATCCTGTGGTAGAATTTAGCCCCAGGAATAAGACCAAGATCTATGCCCAGAGAGACTTGGGGACAAGCCTGTTTTTACTCCAGGCCACCCGTGGGGTCTTGGCCATAATCTTGGTCTCATACAATAAAACAAAACAAGATCATTATAGTGTGTTTACTATCATCTGTCTCTAAATTCTTCTTTGAAAAATTCTGGACCAGTTTCATAGCCTGCATGATGAGCAAGCTGCTTCGTCAGTAAGAGAAATTAGCAAAACCTTAAATGGACTCATATAAGAAATGTTTACCCTCAGTGTCCAGACATGCCTACTCCTGGAATCTCTCATTGAGGTTTCTGTCCTGTAAAAGGCCAGCAAGGACTTGGAGATCACCGGTTGTGTCCCACACTTGTCCATGATGGGATCTGTGTACACTCAGACACAGTCATCTTCATCATTTGACTTTGGAGAAGCTGACCCTCTGTTTTGTGGTGATGAGGTGAAAACATAGGCAGCATGCATGTGCTGGATGACAATAGCAGTGAGCTAGAAAAGACCAAAATAATTATCTTCAAAATCTAAGGGAGAATGGCTAAGATAAAGAACAGTGGTAGACCTTAGACCTGACTCACAGGGACCCACCCAGCCTGCTGTGAAAAAATGAGCCTGCAAGTTTCATGCTATCACTTGCAGAGAAACAGGTGTGACGTGGAGAAAAAGGATAATCCCTTCCCTATGCAAATCTGGCCTGGGCCATTCCCCTGGCATGGTTAACAGCATACTTACAATTCAGTACTGGAACATGAACATTGCAAGAAGTTCTTGGCTAAACTGTTGGCATAAGATGGGTAGCATTTGAGTTTAGTTTCTCCCTTCCTAACTTTTAAATATGTATATTGGGCAGAATATTCATCTGCTTAATCTCCTCACCACGTTCCCTTTAATCCTCTTCTACAAAGAAGGCATTTGAAAATAAAGGATATATCAGTTTTATCTAGTGCCTATCAAATACAAAAAAAAATGAAAGTGAGTGAAAAGGCTAAGTGGCCATTGACGATTATTCTATCATTTATATTTATGATTAATATAGATGTATACCCCTGTGTATGTCTATGCATGTGTATTTTTTACGTGTAGGTGCTGCTGTGAATTGCTGGGAATATGTTCTTAAGAACTCTCTTAAATTCATGATCATTGTAGGCTTAATGGCTGAGCCTAAAAGACACCTAGGCTGTAGGCCAGGTCCACTGCTCATGGATGTTGTCTATTATTGCAAACTTTATAAACACGGTATCTTCAAGTTACGAAGTTGACTTTAGTATACATTTTTAAACTTTGCAGGCTCTACACTTGAAATAGCAGTCCTCAAAACACACTCTGAATGTTTATGCAAAAATACTGTCTTTTTAATTTCGTAATAAATTTATTTATTCATATATTGTACATCCTGGCTGCAATTTCCCCTCTCTCCTCTCCTCCTAGTCCCTCCCCCTAGCCCCGCTCTGTTTCCACCCCCCCAATCACCCTTCCTCTGTTTCTGTTTAGGAAAGGGCAGCTCTCCCATGGATATCAACAAAACATGACATATCAAGTTGCAGTAAGACTAAGCACTTTCCCACATATTAAGGCTGGGCATGATGACCCAGTATGAGGAGTAGGGTCCCAAAAGCCAGTAAAAGAGTCAGAGACAGCCTTTATTCCCATTGTTAGGAGTCCCACAAGAGGACCAAGCTACACAACTGTAACATATATGAAGAGTGCCTAGGCCAGTCCCATGCAGGCTCCCTGGTTGTTGGTTCAGTCTCTGTGAGAGCCTGTGAGCCCAGGTTAGTTGATTCTGTTAGTTTTCTTGTGTTCTTCTTGATGAGTGATCAAGTTGAAGGGGTGAAGGGGGAGAGTGCTGAAAGAGACTACTGGAAAGGGAGGACATTTCGGGGTCAGGAAAAACCTGGCACAAGGAAGTCTCCAAGGAATCTACAAGGATAACCCCAGCTAAGCCTCCTAGCAATAGCAGATGCATAGCCTGAACTTGCCATCTCCTGTGACCAGGTAAGATTTCAAGTGGAGGGAGTGGGAAACCAACCAGCCACATAACCTTCCACCTACAATCTGTCCTGCTGTGGGATGTGCTGGGGTAAGGGTGGCCTAGAGATTGAGGGAACGGCCAACCAATGACCAGTAATCCAAAACCCATGCCGGGAGAACTCACCCCTGACACTGCCTGGAGCACCAGGACCCACAGGCTGGATGACCCAGGGACCTAGGGTAGAACTAAACATGACTGAAGGAAAAAATATCAATGCCTAACAGTATTGTGCTATGCACATGGGTTGGTGCCCAGTCCAATTATCATCAGAAAGGCTCCATCCAGCACCTGATGGAGACAACAAATGCAGACCCACAGCCAAACATCAGGCTGAGCTCAGGGAATTCTGCAGAAGAGAGGGGAAAGGATTGTTAAAATACTGTTTTTTATGTCTTTGTTTTATAAACATTTTTTCTGTTTATAATTTTTTCAAAATATCTGCAGATTTTAATCAATTTTTGTTGTTGTTGTTATAAACTGAAACACAAGTATCCACACTCACCTCATTTAATCATTTTTTCTATGTTGTTGTTGTTAAAAACTGAAGCACAACTATCCACACTCACCTCAGCATACACAAGGTAGGAATCGTCAATACACTGTCTTCTTCTTCCATGCAAGCAGACTGCAGCATTCCCAGGGCAATGACATGACACAGGGGTGTCATCTCTCCAGAAGGAAGGCTGTGCCAAGGCTGTTTGACAGTTAATGTTTTTGTGTGTGTGCTTTTCAAAAGACTATTAAATATACTTGATATTTGCATATTTGTCACTTAAATGTGACTTGAAGCTTATTTTGTATAAGGAATAATCAGATTATAACTTCTCATGGTGAAAAAAATTTCCTGTGGGTATAAATGATGCTATTTCCTGTTTTTCTTGGGTAGACCCTTGAGATGGGGGCTGGTGGTTTTATGGTAAAGAAATGGATGAAAATGAACAAGATTGACTACAGGACATATTAGGATCTTAATGATGTTGAGAGGAATGATAGGTCCTGAGCTGAATGATGTGTGAGTAGAGAGACTACTGAGAGCCCTAGGCTTCCCACATGGGTGTGTGATTCTCTTGCCTCATGGAGCAAAGACAAGCATGCAGGCTGAGGAGTGTCCTCCTGATGGGCTGGTGGCTTAGGAACTGTAGTTCTAGAAAGCAGTTTGGTAAAGTTGGACCACACCCTGATCTAGCAGTCCAAGCTCTGACATTTACAGATAAATACACATGATAAAAAGATCCAAGTTTAAAACCTGGAAAGCAACTAGAATGAACAAGATTTCATTCCTACAAACTGTTTATGCAGAAGTGGCAGCCTCTGGTAAGATAAGAAATGATTTTTTAAAACGTATCTTTTTTTTCCTTTAAATATTTTTATTAGTTCTTTGAGAGTGTCACATAATGTGTTTTGATCATATTCATGCCCTCCCCAACTCTTTCCAGATTCATCCCTTCAACTTCCCTATCTACTCAACTTTGTGTCCTATTAAACAAACAAACAAACAAACAAACAAACAAACAAACAAACCCAAAGACCAATTTGTGCAACCCAAATATTCTTTGATGTGGCCTTCCACTGAAGGGGGTTAGACTATTGTCTCTCCCGCTCCCAGCAGCTCATAATTACCAACAACTCCATGGCGTGGGATGGGATTGTGGACCCAGGTCCCCTCTCCATGATGGGATTTGGACTGGCTTGGACTTGTGCAAGTTTCACAGGGGCTGTTGTAACTGCTGTTTAGTTCATACGTGTGCAGCTCCCCTGCTGTGTCCAAGGGTTTCCTTGTAGTCATTCCCAACTTCTGCCTTGTAGACCTCCTTCCCTCTCATCTGCAATGATCCCTGAGCCTTGGGAGGAGGGGAGAAGGCCTGTATACTCCCTTTAAGACTGAGCATTCTGAAGTCTCTATAGAAGTTTCTGAGATGAGGATAAAACTTCATTGACCTATAGATATAACAGTAAGTCATTAGGAGTCATTTTGATACTGTTCCCACCTAGCGAAATAGCAGCCGTTTCTCTCCTAGTGTCTGTGATTTGTCTAGCCATATGTCTTAAAGCCAACAATCCATGTATTGGTGTCATCTTTTGCAGAACTTTTATCCAATTAGAAAGTAGTTGGTTGCTCAAAGGATTGTCATGCGCTATTGCACATGTGGGCGTGCCTTTCCAGGCCAATCATTATTGCAGCACACAGAGTTCACAGCTGGCTGTGACTAATGGTCACTTTTCTCTTGTGATAGCATGCATAGCACTTTCCAGCACTATGATAACTAGCCAGTAGCAATGAAACTTCCAGGTCAGTACCAGCTTGAGTTCTCTGTGTCCTATGAATCAAGTACGTGGTATCTTCAGCAACAGGGTTTTACCATCAAGTTCTGGGGGATACCCAAGAGCAATGGCAAAAGCCTGTGACGTTTGGGGGTCTGTGGTACCTCACTGCCCAACAAATACAAAAGAAGTAATTCAGTCCTGTCATTGGACTTTTTATTTTTTAGCTTCCAGTGTTTATTTAGTAGGGGTACTATTGACCTGTTACGGAAACTCCGCTTTAACTCTATATTGTACGTGTTTAGGAAGCTTCTATAGTAGTAGGTTTCCTTCTGTCTTTTCCAAAAGTCTTTAAAATGTTATTTGTCTCTCCCCATACTTCCTCAACCACTTCACCTTCCACTCCACCACCCCAGTTTAACCCTTCTTGTTCCATCACTCCCTTTTATTACCAGTGCGTTATAAAAAAGCATTTTTTTAATGCGAAACTTCACAGAAGAAAACCCTTAGTAGTGAACAAAGCCCTCTGTGCACCTACAATACTAAAAAAGCATGTTGGTAGCAATATCTAGCCACAAATGCCCTGCATGTTTCTAATTCAGTTCTTGGTAATTGATTTACATCATATAGACCCTGTGATATGTGATCTTTCAATCTCATAAACTAGTGAGAGACAGAGGTTCCTTACGTGTGTCCTACATGTCACTATGCTGGCTGTAAGCATCTTTGTGTGTCACAATCATAAACTGTTTTTAGAAGAGTGTCACCTAGTGTTTTTTGACATTTTAAATTGCAAATGGAAACATCTTCACTGTGTCCCAAAACAAAATATTCAAGACATAGAAAGATACAAAGACTATGATTCTGGGAGCTGGATGTACTATCTATCTAGCAAGGTGTGTTTTTCTGTTAGTATCTGAAAGATATTCTGGAATCTGAAGCTCATGACTAGTGACCATGCTCCCTGTTAACTTGAGGGATATGCAAATGTTGAGGTCTCTCATCTTCATTTTAAAGTGAATGAGTATAAAGATTAATAAACTGCAAATTAGACAGTCTTGCTGCTTAAAACCTCAAGAAAGAGGCCCCAGAAAGACTGATTGACATTCAACATCCCTAAAGCAGCTCATGTGTGCAAAAGCTTCTGCTGGCTCGTCTATTATTAATGTGACTGGATTGGTAATCACCTATGACATACCTTTGAGTGTGCCTATGAAATGTCTCTAGAGAACTTGGAATGAGAAGGAGAGTTCCACACTGAATGCGGATGGCACCATCCCAGAGGATCCCTGTACCCAATGAAAGGAGAACCCAGGCCAAGTACCACTGTTCCTTTCTTTGTGTTTCCTGCCAATGGATTCAGGGTGACAGGTAGGTTACCTTGCACTCCTCTCCACCATGCCTGTCTTCCACAATGAACTGTGTCCCTTTATACTGTGACCCAGACAAATCCTTCCTCCCTTGAGATAACTTTTACCAGGAATTTTGTCGCAGAAACAAGAAGCATTACCAACAGGAAGCTGAAGGCTCAAACCCAGCATTCAGTCATTTTCTCAATTCTTTGTGCTCTTACCCACTGACTATATTTTTTATGGGAAAAATACAAGATTGTGTTATAGATCAGTCAACCTGAAATATATATGCTTATATTCCTCTGATTTCATTTTCACCAGAGAAAAATGTAGCCTTGTGAAAACTGTTTCATGCAAACAGAAAGCATCACTAGACAGTGAGCAAGACTTCAGACAGTACAAATATAAAAGAATTACCTCGCTTCTGCTGTGCCAGCATCCAGCCCAGCGCTGATGACAGATACCATCATCCTAACCCACGCAGAGGCAGCACCCGCATCCACTGGCTCTTGTTAACAGCATTGCTCCCTGCTCATCTGAGACCAGGGTGGAGGTTAAAGGCAGGAGTAAAGCCTGGCTTAGCAATGTATGGCAGGATGTTCAAGCAGCACCATTCATCCTCGACACAGCTTTAGTGGCTGTGTAACTCACACTGGGGTCATTCAGTTAGATGTGAATTCATCATTATGAAAATTTATGCAAATTAATGGTTTCTCCTCCTCTCTTTAGTTGCTAAGTTGTATATTGGCTATTTGATTAAACAGACCAGTAAATGACTTCCCCTCAGGTGGGTTAAGACAGTGATTAAAATGATGGTTGGCAGAATATTTGATTGACACTGGGAGGCTGTCACTTCATTATTAAACAGATTATAAACAAGGATTTGCTGCTTTAGTCTTAATTTTTAAAATTTTATTTATTACAATGGAGGTCAAGGTAGTCACATTCCACTGGTTACACCACAGAGAAGTTCAAAGAACTGTAACATCAAAAGAAAAAGAGCTATGAGAGATAATGCTGACCAGCTGCAGAGAGGGCTCAGCTGTGAAGAGCCTGTATTACTCTTATAGGGGACCCAAGTTCCATCCTCAGTGCCCATCTTGGCTGGCTCTAACTCTGGTTGTGGGGACCTGATACTTCTGCCCTCCCAAGCACCTGCCTTCATATGCTGCACACACACACACTCACACACACACACACACACACACACACACACGTACACACATGCCTGCACACACACATAAAGCTATGTGGTGGTATTGTGTTCCCCAAAATATTGTGCACCCTAATAAACTTATCTGGGATCAGAGAACAGAACAGCCACTAGATACAGAGGCCAGAAAATGGTGGCACTCATGCCTTCAATTCTATCATTTGGGAGGCAGAGATCCATCTGGATCTCTGTGAGTTTAAAGCCACACTGGAAACAGCCAGGCATGGTGACTCACGCCTTTAATCCCAGGAAGTGAGCCTTTCATCCCAGGAAGTGATGGCAGAAAGCAGAAAGGCATACAAGGAGTGAAAACCAGAAACTAGAAGCTCTGGGCCTGGTTAAGCTTTTAGGCTTTTGAGTAGCAGTTCAGCTGAGATTCATTTGGATGAGGACTCAGAGGCTTCCAGTCTGAGGAAACAGGATCAGCTGAGGAATTGGCGAGGTGAGGTAGCTGTGGCTTGTTTTGTTTCTCTGATCTTCCAGCATTCACCACAATAACTGGCCTCAGGTTTGTTTTTATTAATAAGACCTGTTAAGATTCGTGCTACACAGAGCATCTATAGGAAAAATTAAAAAAGCAAACAGCTAGAGAAAACACAAGGGAGGTCCAGGTGAGAGTGTAGCCGCACCAGGCTTGCAAGGCCACGAAGGGTTTAAACTGTGTGTTAACCACAGTGAGCTTAGCCCTCTGATGTCTCCCACATTACCACATGTCACCAGAGTCCTGAGTCTTTTGTGGGTTCCACTTTTCTTTGCTTCTTTGCTCCAAGTAAATGACTATCCAGGGATTATGGATTCTTACTCTCCTCCACTCTACTTTCTTCATCTCAAGTACCTACCAGAATCTCTGTCTACCCTCTATCCCTGTTTTCTCTTTCTCTCCCATGGACTGGGTCATTTTCTTCTATCTCCCCCTCTCATGAGCAACCATGCACTGCCGTGAATCTGCTATGTTCATCTGATTCCCACAAACCCCCAGGCCACTAGTTTCTCTGTGCACAGCAGAATCTGGGGCTGAGGAACATCATTCAACCTAGGTGGAAATGCAGGTACCTGTGGTGGTATTGTGTTCCCCAAAATATTGTGCACGCTAATAAACTTATCTGGGGTCAGAGACAGAACAGCCACAATATTAAACATGAGGATAGGCAGTGGTAGCATACGCCTTTAATCCTAGCATTCCAGAGACAGAAATCCCTCTGGATCTCTGTGAGTTCAAGGCCACATTGGAAACGGCCAGGCGTGGTGACACACGCCTTTAATCCCAGTAAACCAGCCTTTAATCCCAGGGAGTGGTGGTAGAGAGCAGAAAGGTATATAAGACGTGAAGAAGCTCGAGGCATTTGGCCTGGGTAGGCATTTGGCCTGGAGAAGCATTTGGTCTGGAGAAGAATTTGGGCTGGTTAAGCTTTCAGGCTTCTAGCAGCAGTTCAGTTGAGACCCATTCTGGATGAGGACTCAGAGGCCTCCAGTCTGAGGAAACAAGACCAACTGAGGATCCGGCGAGGTGAGATAGCTGTGGCTTATTCTGTCTCTCTGACCTTCCAGTGTTCACCCCAATACCCGGCTCAGGTTTGATTTTATTAATAAGACCTTCTAAGATTCATGCTACAGGTACCCACGGTCCAGGACCCCTGTGGAGACTGTCCTCTGGGCTGTGTGTAACTGTGTCCTCTGTCTCCTTTCCTAGAAGGCCTCTTCAGAAGCCCTAGCACCATTTATTCTTGATGTTGTCAAACTCTCACCAGGACTCAGAGCACACTCCCGGGTCTGGCATGCCAACACTGGAAGACTTCCTGCATGCTAATGAGACTTTGCCCACCGCATGTTTACTGAAAAGACAAAAAACTGAAGACAGGAACCGGTGGCATCTGTATCATCTCTATAGTTGCATAATACACCCAGCACCTTGCTGACAAAGAAAGTGCACACATTCCCCCCAAATTCAGTAGACTAACAAAGCGCTTCCTGGCCACTTACAGGAGAAAAATGTAGGGTTACTATGAACTCATTTCTTTTATGTGTCCTCACCTTCAAAGGGCAACTAGGATGGAAATGGAGCGGAACAGCCACTTTTGTTGTGGCGGTAATGAGCTGGGGTGGGACCAGATAAGACGGACTGTGGATGCAGGGTCACAGATGTGCAAGGCTTCATGAATTTATTATCAAAATGCATCCTTCTCCTTGTAAAGTGCACTGTCACCGTCACAATGTGATTGCTCTGATGTACTACATCCCTGTCTCACTCCAAAGCATGATCCAAAGCAGCTTTCCACTTGCCCAAAATGCATAAGTTATTAAAATGTCAAAGATCACATCATAGAGCCAAGAGCCACTCACCATAATCTTTTACATTTGCTTTTGGGGAACACCATCAGAATAAAAATCTGTGTTACCAAGAAACATATGCATAAGGAAGACATAAATAGAAGTTTGTGATAAATTGAAAGAGTGTTGCTGTGGACCTTTGAAACTATGTCAGAATGCAATACTTAGTTTTAAAAATGTTGCATTGGTTTGATGCCCAGAGGTACATGGTATTTCATTTATCCATTCAATCCTTTACTGACCCCTGGAAACTTCATTTTCGTTTTAATGGCTAGTTTCATGTATTTCATTCTTTCAATGAAAAAGACCAAGTATTGCTTCAAATTACAAACAAATTGGAAATAAATGGTAGTTATGTTTTTTAGATATGAATATATATTCTACTACTAGGTGACAGCCCCAATTAGTTCATTTTAAGCTCATGTTTTCATGAGAAGAGAAATCTGGGCTGAAGCAGGTTCTCTGGATTGGACCGAGGCTCTCTGCTTACCTGTTGTGTTAGCTGTATTTCACACTTTGTGTGTAAAACAATGGTGTCATAGCCAGACAGTGGTAGCGTACACCTTTCCTCCCATCGCTTGAGAGGCAGAGGCAGGTGGATCTCTGTGAAGTCAAGGACAGCCTGGTCTACAGAGAGAGTTCCAGGACAACCAGGGCTACACAGAGAAACTGTGTCTCGAAAATTTAAAAAATAAATAAATATGCAAACAAACAAACAAAAACAACAACAAAAAAGCAACAACAGAAAAGGAGGGTGATATTAGGAGTTTTTGTTATGTAACTCCTCAGAGAGGGCTTTGGTAAGAAAAAAGATCAATAAATATCAGATATTTGCATCTTTATGACACTGAGTTCTACAACTGCTTCCATTTGAATTAATGCCAATGAGGGATGCATCAGTATTGTTTTATGAGAGTTATCTCTAAACCTACTGTTTTTTTATTGTCCAGTTTCCCCCATGATGACTGATCTGGATTGTCAACATGATTGTACCTGAAATCAACTAATACCCAAGCTTCTGGGTACCCCTGTGAGGGACTTGCTTATAAGATCATTTGAAGTAGCACAGCCCACCCTAAGTGTGGGTGGCACCTTTTAAGCAGCCTGATAGAAGGACATGGAAGAAGGAAGCTTTGCTCTTTGCCTGCTGGTCCGAACTCTTGCTAGCACATTCATCTATCCTGTTGCTGAGGCATTCTTTCATATTAAAACCAACTTTTTCAGGATTCCAGGGTGGACTGAAAACCAGCAGCCCTCTGGGAATCCTCTGGGCCTTTGGCCCCTGACTGGGACTGCAGGGACATCAAGCTTTATGGACTGAGAACTAACAGAATCTTGGCTCCTCAATATGAGACAGCCATTGTTGGATTACATGGACCATATGGTGTAGGCCAAGCTAATAAATGCCACTTCAATCTATCTATCATCTATCTATCTATCTATCTATCTATCTATCTATCTATCTATCTATCTATTCTTTCTATCAATTCTGTTCCTTTAGAGAACCCTGAATAACACATCCCTTTTGCCTCTTTGGATGGATGCAAACTTACCTACATTCCTATATTTCTACACTGATTATAATTTCAAATTCTTAGTAGCTATCTTTAAATTTTATGTTTAAATATGTTTAATTCCATATTTTTAAATTTAGGTCTAAACTTTTAAACAGTTGTGGTTTTAGTTTACTTTCCTGATGCTGTGTCTAAGCCACTTGAGGCAGAAAGGGTTTATTTGGCTCACAATTTTAGGTTGCAGTTCATCATTGCGGAGAGGTCAAGGTGACAGGAACCTGAACCAGCTAGTCACCTTGCACCCACAGTCAAGATATGAGATAAATAAATTAGTGCATGCATGCCAGTGCTCAGCACCCCCTGCCTAGGGAATGGTGCCACCTACTATGAGCAGATATTGCCATTTCAGATAGTAATCACGATTTCCCCATGGATGGCCAGAGTACATGGTTGGGCTGCAGACATGGGTCTGTCTGTAGGAGTGGCTGAAGCACACATGCTTTGATATGTTCAGCAACCATGGGACCTGTGTGCTGCAGAAAAATTTACAGGAGGCCCACAAAGCTTTGTAAGAAAACATGTCAGCAGAAAAACTATCAAGTTGTATGGAGAGGCATAGAAAGTACCAGAATGAAGGTGGACTATGAGATCTTAAAATAGTACTGCCAGGAAGGAGGCATTAAAAACAAACAAATAAATGAACAAACCATAAAAGAAAAACCACCACCACCAAAACCCATACCAAATCAGAACAAACCAAAAAGGTGTTGTTTTGCTGAGAAGGCATAGTGACTAGAAAGTAGAGCGCGGATCGCTGAGGGGGTGGGGATGGGGTTTCAAGGGCCATAAGCCTGACATCTAACAAGAAATATCCATGCTCTGATGGCTATGCTTCACACTTAGGGGTCAGCAGGGGCCCCCTCAACCAGGTTTTCTCCTTCGCTAACCATGCTGCCTGTAGCCATTAGTCTGTGTGGCAGGCTGTCCAGAAGCACACGCTATCTCCCCAGCTTCCCAACCAGCAGAAGCCACTTAGACAGATATACTGACAGGACCCTGTATGTAAGCACTGCAAACACCTTGGTCTGAAGCAGATGAAGGTTCTGAACTTTCAGTTACATCCTCTTCTGACACCTGCTTTTCTATCATGTTTCCACCGGCATTTCATATTTTTCTAATTTTTATGTGTTTATTGACTTCCCTGTTCTCATCCCCTTGTCCCTTTCTCAAGTAGCCTGTCCAGCTACTGTTGAACACTGGCGTTAATTCCTTCAGAGACTATTTTTAAGTTAGTGACTATGGTTTTAGAAGATACTTTACACGAGATTTTTGCATGGATATGCACATGCATTGTGGATGGAACCTAAGGCTATGTGCATGTTAAGCAAGTGCCCTCCTAGTGAACGACACCCTCAACCCCTTAAACAGGAGTTTTAGAAATAAACACGTGCATTCTGAATGACCTTTCACTTTGTTTATTATTTGGAGGTTAAACAGAAGATTTGAAACTTTTTTTGTTTTGAGCTGCAATAATTGCTTGTTTTATAACCTCCTGCACAGACTCCTGCCTCCTGCCCTCCCTCCTGCCTCCTGCCCTCCCTCCTGCCTCCTGCCCTCCCTCCTGCCTCCTGCCCTCCCTCCTGCCTCCTGCCCTCACTCCTGTCTCCTGCCCTCACTCCTGCCCACCTTCCTGTCCTCCCTCCCTCCCTCCCTCCCTCCTGCTTTCACTCACTCACTCACTCACTCACTCACTCACTCACTCACTCACTCATTAACTCTTCACCTTTTCTTTTGTATCTCTGCATCGCTCCCTCTGCTCACCCTGGCCCCAGGATTCCACTGCCAGTCCTTCATCCACAGCCAGGTCCACCAGTGGCTCAGCTCATGCACAGAAATTTGATTACACATTTTGAAGATTCAATAACCAAAACCAAGAAGGAAGTTGCCCACGTTTTGCTGGGCTCTAAGTCTGGGAGGAGAGAGACCTTATAGCATATAAGATCCTAAATCATTTTAATTCATCATCAAGCTTTTTTCTAAATGCAGAGCTTAGATCTGCACTAGGCATTTACAGCAAACTCATCAGCTGTCCTTCAGGGCTCCTATCAGTTTGACCCCTGGTCCCTCAGCTGGAGCCTGCTACTGTCTAGGTTCTGAGGAGTGAACTCAAGTCATTTGGCTTGGTGGCAAGCGCCTTTACACATGGAACCATCTTGCTGAACTAATATTCAGTATCTTTTAAAATACTTATTTATTTTTATTCTATGTGTATGAGTGTTTATCTCCATGTATGTATGCCTAGGCACCACTGACAGTTATGATAAATGGTGCTGGTTGCGGTGCTGGTTACCACTTGGAAAGGTCACAGTCAGGACAGAACCCAGTGGTACTTTTTAGAGCTTTATTAGGAGGGAAAGGTGGGGGGAGGAAAGGAGGGGAGCTAGGCCTTGGGGGAGGGAGCAGAGCAGAGCAGACAGAGCAGACAGAGAGCAGAGAGGGAACAGAGAGAGAACACAGAGAGACAACACAGAAAGAGAACACAGAGAGGGTAGGGGTCCACATCCGTTTTTTTAAGGTGGGTACTAGTCACTTGCCCCTGCTGATGATGTAAGATGAAAGACCCCAAGCTGCGCATGTGCCAGATTGAGGGCAGGATCCTAACAACCACTTGCATATCAGTTCTCCATGAGGTCAAAATATCAGGTCCCCTGGAACTGGAGTTACAGGCAGTTTGCGAGCTTCCATGTGGATGTTGGGAACTGTACTTGGCCTCTTCAAGAACAGCCTGTAGCTTGTGCTCTTAACTCCCGAGCTACCTCTATACCCCAGACATGGGTACCTTTGGCACTCCTCTCCACTTCTTCTTGGTAGCTGCAAGGTCCAATGGTAACTTCTGGCTGTACCCCAGGGAGAAGTATGTGAAAGAATGAGGTGTGTGTGTGTGTGTGTGTGTGTGTGTGTGTGTGTGTGTGTGTGTG
>CABHPQ010146190.1:0-22109 GCA_902168405.1 Peromyscus aztecus
GTAAAGGAGATACTTAGGTGTGCTACAACGTTCCTAGTAAGGCAAAGGTAAAAGTGAGAATTAGCAATACTAGGGTGGGCCCTTGGTTCCTGTGCCCTCCTGCCCATTCCCCCTAGAAAGAAATTGTCCTAATGAGTGAAAGGTTAATCACAGCAGTTCTAATTACAGGATGAGATCAGGGAGGAGTCTCTCAGGAAAGCTTGTGGGGCTCCCTCAGCAGGCAAACAAGCACCCTCTACACCTTTGGTTTACTGAGCTCTAATTAGTGAAGGAAAGCTTATTCAACCCCGCAGAATGGAGCCAGCAATGTGTATTTTTAAATGTAAACTAAGCTTTCATCTCTTTGTCTGAGACAGGATTTCAGTTATATAAGCCAGCTGAAGACCTTGAAACTGGGGGCTACAGGGGACCAACCACACCCAGCTGTCTTTACCTTCAAGGGGAGAATTTTATACATCTGTGAATGTGTTTTATAAATCTGTGAAGTGTTTTTTGTTTTTTTTTTAAAACTCTTTGGGGGCTCAACATCCAGCTCCCAAATAATTACACTGAGACTTATTCTTACTTATGAATGCTCGGCCTTAGCTTGGCTTGTTCCTAGTCAGCATTTTTAACTTGAAATATTCCTTTTCTCTTTAACCTCATTTTGCCTCTGGGCTTTTTACCTTCCTTTCTTCTATATATCTTACTTTGCTGGCTGGTTGTGTGGCTGGGTGGCTGGCTCCTGGAGTCTTCCTCTCCTTTTCTCGATCCTCACTCTAGTCTCCTCCTAGTAGTCTAAATTTCTCCTCCTATTCATTCTCTCTGCCCACCAGCCCCGCCTGTCCTTTCTCCTGCCTTGCTTTTGGCCGTTCAGCTCTTTATTAGACCATCAGGTGTTTTACACAGGCAAAGTAACACAGCTTTACAGAGTTAAACAAATGCAACATAAAAGAATGCAGCACATCTTTACAGTTAAAATAATATTCCACAACAGTGAAATATTTCTTCAAACTAATTCCCTCCTCACTAAAGAACAGATGCTGAGATAAATATACTCTGTGACAGATACATTTTTTAAGTTTAAATAGCAATTTTTCTGTGTAAACTGGCTAAGTAGATCATTTCTGAGTGCACTTCATCAAGATGCAGCCTAGCAACTCAAACCAGAGAGTCATGACAATCCCAGAACCGGCAGGCCAAACACTCTTGACAAACATGGAGCAGGAAGGCTCCTCTTTAGAAACAATTTGCCCACCCTCCATAAAACTGGAACTCAAACTTGTTACATGGCGTTAAAGCAAATGAAGAGGTTTTACCCATCTGGTATTTTCTACAGAGAAAAGAAAAACCATTTCTGTTAGAAGATCTGAACCTAAGGGAGCCCAGTTCATTCCATGAAATGCAAAGAAATTAAAATTCTCCAACCACTTTCATGGTCATAGGTTTGTTTTTTTTTTTTTTTTTAATTTCTTACAAAAGTTAAAATTTTTATTCTCTCGAGAAGAAACTTAAATACAGATAACAGACTGACAACTGCCCCTTGCTCTGGAGCTCACAGCAAGGCCCTTGGAGGATGAAGACTACTTACAATGAGCTGCTCTTCCTTCTCCCCGGTTTCCTTAATTATGATCTCGATCTCCTGGTTCAGTCCTTCCACGCTGTTCCGGAACCGAGAGCCTGTCGACTTGGTGATGGGGATGACGGGGACAAGTGTGCTCTTTGGAGCAGGAGCCTTAAGCAAAGGTGAAGAGGGACGAAGAGTTTTCAAGGTGCCATAACTCAAAATCAAGTCCAAACGACACCGGTAGACTCAAGAACTTGACGGCAGCAAGCAGACTTGCATCTTAGGATAGATGAGAGGTAGCTAAAGCTCGAACCCCAGACAGTGAAGACAGACTCTCAGAAATCTGCCCACATCTGTGATACACTAGAAAGGCCATTATGATAACGGCAAACACTCCAAGAATATCAACCTCAGAAACGCTTTCATGAGGCCAGTGAGGTGGCTCAGTGTGGAAAGATGCCTGCCACCAAGCCTGACAATGGAGTTCCACATCCAGGATTCACATGGTGGAACCCCAAAGTCTATATATAACAACAGGAGTGCCTAACTGCAAATAACTTTCCTGTAACATTTATACATTTATACCACTACTATAATGGTTTTAGTATGCTCAGCTCAGGAAACAAAAAAATAAAATAAAATTAAAGCTGGGCAGTGGTGGTGCATGCCTTTAATCATACTGAAGCCTTCCAGTCTCCTTCCACCTTCCAGGACCACTGTCCTACTGCTCTGACAGAAACCGAATGCAGGCTCCTGGGCAATCACAGGACGTGACAGAAACCTGCTCTCTTCATACCAAGAACTTCATCTAGCCATCTAAATCCAGAGAAAAGCTCTATGTGTGAGCCACTTATTCCTCCATGGGGTCAAACCAGTTAGCTGTCCCTCCCAGAAGACATGAGACAGGAATTATTACTCCCAGTTTTCAGATGATGTAACTGAAACTTAGAAAGGATAAAAGGTCTGCTCAATGCCACGCTTCAGCATCCCGCTTCAGCAAAGTGGACTAAATGAAAATGTGTAACTGGAGCTGAGCATGGTGCACACCTTTAATCCCAGCACTCAGGAAAGAGGCAAGTGATCTCTGTGAGCTCGAGGCCAGCCTGGTCTACATAGCGAGTTCCAGGACAGCTGGGGCTGTGTAAAGAGACCCTGTCTGGAGGAAGAAAAAAGTCCCAAAGTAAATAAATAAAGACACTTTTTAAGAAATGTGTAACTGGTTATGCCCCCTAGATGAAATATCATTTTGTAAATCTGGGAAATGGGAAAGCTGTGACTTAGTACTTAAACCATTGTTTCAAACATGGTTTTGGACATTGTGCCCTGAACAATTAGAAATCACCTACAAGAAAAGCAGTTTCTTTTCTTACCTGGCTCTGGTTAATAGCTGCATGGTTGCCATGGAACGGAGACTGTCTTTCTTTATCTCGATGATGACGACTGCTGTGTTTGCTTCTCTGCAATTGCTGGCGTAATTTTGCAATCTGAAAAAAGGAAAAACAGGCAGAACCAGAGTGTTTTCCATGCTAAAAAAAACACATTCTTGCTTAATAAGAACCAATAAAATTCACCCTTAATACTTTGAAATTTTAAACCATATTACAAAATCTAATTGAACAATATTTTTATATACATATTCACACATGTATGTATAGATTTCTTTTAAGGAGAAACAGAAGTATACTTGGCACGGTCTTTAATCTTGAAGCTTCTTAAGCACTAACCAGTCAGTTTGCAGCATTAAACTCTGCTTAGAAACAACCTATTCTCTTGTTGCCTTTACCATTAATCAATTTTTATTTTCATTTCTGTACTGAGCTTCAAAAATTTTTGTTTTGTTTTGTTTTTTGAGATAGAATTTCTCTGTGTAACAGCCCTGGCTATCCAATAAACCTAGCCCTGTCCTACAGACCAGGCTGGCCTCAAACTCACAGAGGTCCGCCTGCCTCCACCCCGACTGCTGGGATTAAAGGAATGCACCACCGCCGCCACCTGACGAACTTCACTATTTTTCACAAATCCAAAAATTAAATGATATTTACAAATCAAGCCAAGTGTGTTAGTTTCAATGAGAAACATCCTCCATAGCTTATGTGTCTGAACACTTGGTCCCAAGCTGGTGGTGCTGTGTGAGGAGGTAATGGAACCATTTGGAGGTGAGCCTTCTTGGAGGCAGCGCATCACTAGGGGCAGGCTTTGGGCTTTTATAGGCTTACTCCACTTTCTATTCTCTCTCTGCTTTCTATGTTTTGATGAAATATGATGAGCCTGCTCCTGCGTCCATATTCATCTTCTCCCTCCCCTCCCTGTCTCTCACCTTAAGCCCAGAAAACCTTTATTTTTAATCAAATTGTTTCTGGCCAAAGTGTTTATCAGAGCAACAGGAAGGAAACTAGAAGACCAAGCCACGTAATACACCTAAGATAAAATCTTTAAGCAGCGAATACAGTTTGCCGTTTTCTCAGCCAGGATCTCATCAGCCAAGTGTATTAACTGCTTTTGCACCGCTGTGATGAAGTATCATGACCAAGGCAATATAGGAGTTTACTTGGGTTTGCAGTTAGTTCTAAGGGATAAGGCTCCATGATGGTACAGCAAAGCACAATGACTGAAACAAGAAGCTGAGAGCTTCCATCTTTTATTACAAGCTTGAAGCAGAGAGCAAAGTGGGAGTGGCACATGACCTTGAAGCCTCAAAGCCCGTTCCCAGTGACACACTTTCTCTAGCAAGGCCACAGCTCCTCAACCTACCCCGCAACTGTGTCATCTACCGGGGACCAGGCATTCAAAGGCCTGAGATTAAGGGAGACACCTCAGACCACCACACTAAGGCTAGCCTTCAGGTCTTGAGGAGACACCTCAGACCACCACACTGAGGCTAGCCTTCAGGTCTTGATAAGGCACTCAACCTGCTCTTTATAAAACAAAGAGATGGCTTTAAGAAAAATATATACTTTCTATGCTAACCAATCAGACATAATTAGAGAAAAGCTAGTCACAATACAAACTTTGTCTCTCACCAAACAGAAAATGCTCAGATACTTGCCCTCTGCTGGCATTATCAGCTCCTACAACAGATAAAAATGACTGTTCCCGGTCAAGGATTTCAAAGGGATGCTAAGACAAGGGGGAATGAAGGACTAGCCTGACTCCAACTTAAAGATGGAAGCCATTTTGTTATAAGGTCAGAACAAGCTCATTTCTGTTTGCTGTAGCTGGAATTTTCCTGTGTCCACCCAGCTCCTGCAGCAGCTCAGACCCAAGTAAACACACAGGGACTTATATTACTTATAAACTATATGGCCGTGGCAGGCTTCTTGCTATCTAGTTTTTGTATCTTAAATCAACCCATTTCTATTAATCTATAAATTGCCACGTGGCTTACCGGTACTTTTACATCTTGCTTCCTCTGTGTCTAGTTGGCGACTCTTGACTCAGCCTTCCTGTTCCCAGCACCCTCCCTGTTCTCCTCTGTCTTTGTCCCACCTATACTATACTTCCTGCCTGGCTACTGGCCAATCAGTGTTTTATTTATCAACCAAATCAGAGCAACACATTCACAGCATACAGAGCAATATCCACAGCAGTTTGCTGCAAAATTCCAAATGCTCTAACCTGTCTCTGGAATTGCCATGCTCCCTAACCTATGGAGTTTGACTCATACCTTGAATACACCCTGATAAGATATGTTCTGCAAATAATTCTGAAATTCCTCTGGAAATCCCCCAACCCATGAAAACCCCTAGGTCTTGCAGTTTGGGGGGGGCAACATAAGCCCCACTTTTTCCTATGTTCAATGCTGTATTTTCAAACCCTGCTTTGAGGAAATAGCCCTGTCTGACAGAAAATAAAGCTTGTTTAAATTGACCAAAGAATCTGGGTGACAGTCTTTACTCTCATTCAATAGGATTAATAGGAGGTGTTAAGAAAGACAGATGGGGTGCACTGGCCACTCAGTACAACCAAAACAGTGAGGTTCAGTCAGAGACCTTATCTCAATAAGGTAGAGAGTGAAAGTAGCTGACACCTGACACGGACCTCTGGTCTCCACATGCTCATGCACAGACACACACACCCCCTCTACACACACGCATACACATATAATACCTTCCCTGTGCCAGGAAAATGCCAAATCTTTGCAGTCCATGACTTTTAAGGAACTAGCCAACAGAGCACTTTGCTGACCTCTTTAAGCTGTTCTGTGCTGCCCCAGGATGCCGAGCGCTTATGAGACCCTTTCTTCTTTTCAGCATATTCTTCGGCCCACGCACTCTCCGTCTATTGTAGAGGAAAAAACAGTTATTTTAACAAGTATTTAACAATACTGCATCAGACTTTTTCTATTAAATAATGTATGCTACATAAAAATTAGAAGTGTTATTACAGCATATTTTAATCTTTTACTGTTTTATGTATATTAGTGTTTTGTCTGCATGTATGTATGTGTGTGCACCTTGTGTGCCTGTAGGTGATTGTGAGTCACCATGTGGGTGCAAGAACAGGGCTCTTAAGCACTGGGCCACTTCTCCAGAATATTTAAATACCACAAACAACCCAAAGTCTCTCAGCACTAGTTAACTATAATAGATACTTTAACCTCTCTTTCATTTCCATTACCGTAAGTTCAGTCTTATCTTTACAAATCTATAAGTAGACCGTTAGCAGAGCAGAGTATAGAGAAGCATGGCAGTAGTAATTAGTAATTAGTATTCCTGTGTTCTGAGGTACACGCCTTTAATCCCAGCACTTGGGAGGCAGAGGCAGGTGGATCTCTGTGAGTTCAAGGCCAGCCTGGGCTACAGAGTGAGATCCAGGACCAACAGGGCTACATAGACCTGTCTCGAGGAAAGAAAAAAAAAAAAAAGATAGATTGATTCCTGTGCTTTTACTAGGCACTATTAAACATTCTATAAATCTTGAAGATAAAGAAACTATGACAATGAGAGGTTATATAAGGTACCTAGGTTCTCAAGGCTAGGAAGCAGAAATAAATTGACTCCAAAGCTCATAACCTCAACCTGATACTGTTTACTCTTGCTTAGAGTATGTGTAGAGAACAGCTTCAAAAACATTAATTTTTGATGGTTATACCAAATTTGGAACTTAAGTTTCAGAAAATACAAATATAAGTGAATTCTGGACACAAGAAAATATGCTCAACCTCATGAAAAATAAAAGAAATCAAGTTTAAACTTAACTATGACTGTGAAAAGTTGATTAACAAATATTCCTACATTATTGGTGAAGGTATAAATTAGGGCAGTCGAGAAAGCTTTGGCAGTTGGTGTCAGTTAAAAGTCACATACTGCTTAACAATTCAACTTTTCTGGTAATTTATCTGCAGATGTGTCAAATGTACATCTCTGTGCGTGTGTATGCATCTATATGTTCTCATATGGAAGTGTGCATGTGTATGCATCTATATGTTCTCATGTGGAAGTGGGCATGTGTATGCATCTGTATGTTCTCACGTGGAAGTGGGCATGTGTATGCATCTGTATGTTCTCACGTAGAAGTGGGCATGTGTATGCATCTGTATGTTCTCACGTGGAAGGGTGGGCATGTGCGTGGAAGCAAGAGCAGACGATCTCAACTAAAAATTCCTGAGGAGCCATTCATCTTATTTTTTGAGACAGTCTCTTACTGGCTTGAGACTCACCAAACAGGCAACACTGGCTAGCCAGCAAGCCCCAGGGATCTGCCTGTCTCTGCCTCCTCGGCCACTGGTATTACAAGCATGTGCCACCACTACCAGCTTTTTTTGTTTCCTTGTCTTTTTTTTTTTCTTTTGGGTCTTTCGAGACAGGGTTTCTCTGTGTAGTTTTGGAGCCTGTTCTGGATCTCACTCTGTAGACCAGGCTGGCCTAGAACTCACAGAGATCCGCCTGGCTCTGCCTCCGGAGTGCTGGGATTAAAGGCGTGCGCCACTACCGCCCGGCCGTTTCCTTGTCTTTTTCTTTTTTTTTTTTCCCCGAGACCGGGTTTCTCTGTATAGTACTGGCTGTCCTGGAACTGGCTATGTAGACCAGGCTGGCCTAACCTCAGAGATCTGCCTGCCTCTGCCTCTCTAGTGCTGGGATTAAGGCATGCGCCACCACCAGCTTTCTGACTTTGGTTCTGGGACTCAAATTCAGATCCTCACATTTGCATAGCAAGCACATTATCTTCCAGTCCCCCAATGCACATCTTCACAAAATGAGGCATTTATGCTATTCCTTACAGCACTGTTCTCAAGTAAAAGACCCGAATGATACAAACTGTGGCTTGAAAGAAAATGTCCTCCACAGGGAGAGGCACTATTAGGAGGGTGGCTTTGCTGGAGGAAGTGTGTCACTGTGGGGCAGGCTCTGTGGTTCCCTATGCTCAGCATACCACCCAGTGTCTCCGTTGATTTCCTGTTGCCTGCAAGATTGGACTCTCAGCTACTCCAGCATCACATCTGCCTGCACACTGCCATGATCCCCATCATGATGATAATGGACTGAACCTCTGAAACTGTAAGCCACCACCCCAATTAACTGTTTTGCTTGTAAGAGTTGCTGTGGTCTTTGATAAAAGGGGAACCTGTAGGTCCCTGGCCCCCGTTTTGGGTAACTGCTGCCTTGCTTGAGGACCTTGACCTTGATATTCTCCCTATGCTAATTCCCTGCCAGGTTCCACCCTCCTGAATGCTTAAGGGAAGTTCCTTACCTGGTACCCTGAATAATGGGCGTTAACAGATTAGAAACAAGATTGTAAAACATCAGTATCGAACTTCTGCCCTCCGGGGCCCTCCCATTGTGCTGTAAGCCTGTATTTAAGACCTCCTCCCCCCTTCAATAAATGACATTCAGCATTTAAAATTAAAATATATATATATAATATATATAATTGAATGAATACTGTGAATGTAATCTAAGAATACCACAAATGTGATTAATATCATGAGTGTAATTAATGAATATCATGAGTGTAATTTAAAAAATAAATAAAGTCAAAATATACAATAAAAAAAAAAAAAAGAGTTGCCGTGGTCATGGTCTCTTCACAGCAATGGAAGCCCTAAGATACAACCATATTTATTTAGGCTTGGCTCCTAGTCGGCTATTTAAAAAAAAAAAAAAATGAACATGGGAGCTGGCAAGGTAAGAGGTGGCTGTGGCTGGCTCCTTTCTCTCACATCTCTCAGCATTTACCCTGATATCTGGCTCCAGGTTTTTATTATTAAGACCAATTAGGATTTGCGCTACAAATAAAAATGAAAGGTTTTTCCAAATCAAGAAATTGTTATCCTAACTAGTCATCTCCCCAGGCCTAGCTCCCTAGAGCTAAGAGGACTCCACTCTGACAAGGGACCTTAAACACTGACTACCTCAAGATTCAGTTCAGACAGCGACCACTATACCGCTCTAAATCCCACCTCCCACTGGGAGCCTCCAACTAGCCCTGCTGTGCTTCTGCTTTCTCCCAGGAGGGTCTACAGGCTCTAAGTCAACTGTCTAAACACCTGGAACACCAGGCAGAGTGGCCTTTAATCCCAGCACACAAAAGGAGCATTCTATGAGTTTGGGGACAGCCTGATCTAGGTAGGGAGTTCTAGGCCAGCCAAGGATACACAGTAAGATCCTGACCTAAAATAACAAAAAAAACCCTCAAAACAACAAAAATACCCATCACAAAGACCTACCTATAAATGAAACCACAGGGTATAAAATATCCACACTAAACAAAAACAAAATTAATGATAATTCAGTATTAAAACTTTTAAATCTTGGGGCTGGAGAGATGGCTCAGAGGTTAAGAGCACTGACTGCTCTTTCAGAGGTCCTGAGTTCAATTCCCAGCAACCACATGGTGGCTCACAACCATCTATGAGATCTGGTGCCCTCTTCAGGCATGCAGGCAACATGCAGGCAGAACATCGTAGACATAATAAATAAATAAATCTTTAAAAAAAAAAAAAACTTTTAAATCTTAAAATACATTCCCTCTTATGCAGTATAATTCACAGAGTTCAGTACATATGTGTTGATGTTAAACACCAGGCCTAAATCCTACAACAGTTATAAAATGTATGTGACAGCTCAGACAAGTTACTTATCCTTGATGAATTTAATTTCTCTTTTGGAAAGAGATGAATTACAGGAACTGATATGTTTTAAATTTCATTACATTTATTTATACAGAGTGTATGTGGATGGGTGTGGGTATGTGTGGGAGTGTCACAGAGCTGTGTGGAGGTCAGAGGACAACTTGCAGGAGCTGGTTCTCTCCTTCCACCATGAAGGTCCGGGGGGTTGAATGCAAACCATCACGCTCTGGTGGCAAACACCTTACCCACTGAGCCATCATGCTGGCCCAGAAATAGATATTTGTCAGTTTTAAACTGGCATGGGGCAGGACATGTGGAGAGGGAAGTTGGGCTGGCATGGAGTGCAGCACCCGGTGATCACCACCTGTCTGCTTTCTAGTGTATCGGCTCTTTCACCAGAAAAAGTTCAATCAATATCTGCAGTCCCAGTTTCAAAATAGAGAAGTAGCAAATTTTCAGCTTTCTGTGAATTTTTATTGGAGACAACAATGACATGTCAAGACTAGATATTCCAGTTCAAGTCAAGAGACTGGCAGAGACGCTTAAACGTGATAGTGTTGAGTGCAAGCAACCTCAAACTCAACAGAAATCATTAACACAAGCACTGCTGCAGCAAGGGATTGAACATAGTTCAGAATATGGATTAAAGAGGCGCAGCTTTTGTCTGTTCCTCCCCCAGAAGATTGTAGTTAAATTCATTTCACCTAATGATGCCAAAAAATTTCATGCTGGACATTGCAATCCACCTTTATAGGAAATTTTATTGCAAACCTAAAAGGTTCAGGACAGTAAGTAAGAATAATAATTTATTTTTAAGCTGGGAGTGGTAGTGCATGCCTTTAGTTCCAGCATTGGAGAGGCAGAGGCAGGTGGATCTCTGAGTTTTGAGGCCAGTTCTGGTCCACAGAGAGAGTTCCAGGACAGCCAGGCCATACTGAGAAACCTTGTCTTGAAAAACAAAACAAAACAAGAATAATTTATTTTGGAGACCGGGACATAACAGTTTGGTCTCCTAGGAACTGGTTTCCAACTGTCTAGCTAGGAAGAAAAACTTCAGTAACATCCTTTATAGCATCTCTTTGAAGTTACATACAAATTAATAAAGAAGCAACAAAAGACAGAAATATAGCAAAACTGGAACATGAATTTTTCCACCGACTAGAATGGGGTAACATGCAGGCACTTCCACTGTGGCAAAGATTTCGGACTTGAGCATTGAAGAATACATTCAGATTTACAAGTATCTAGGAATACACTGATGAATATTCAGGAGAATCATTTGACTGTGGAAAAACTCAAGATGTCTTAAAGTTGCTAGACTTTAAGCAAAAGACTCCTACAGACAACAATAAAAGGGAAGGTCACTCTCTCTGGGGCCGGTGACCCCTCTTCTATCTGCACTGTGATGTGAAGCAATGGAACTTCTCTCTGCAGACAGGGATCTTGTAGCAACTACAGATCCCACAGACAAATAAATTTTGATACAATAATTTACATGACAGATAAGGGAGGGAAGCATTCTGAACAAGTATTCCAAATGCTAGAGATCACGGGAGATGAGTGGACAGAAAGGAGCTGACACAGACCTTCTGGAACAGTGCAACAGTGAAGGGAATGAGAACTCAGGAGATGTCTCAGATGAGATTTAATCAAGGACGCTATAGAACACGGCTTCCATTAAGACAAAACCAAACAAAGAAACAAACACAAAAAAAGGAGAACCCACAGGAAACTGTAGACAGGGTTGGGCTCACAGCTGTTATCATCCAGAGGTTTACTGTTATTTTGTTCAGTTACATGACATCTTCCACAGTCATGGGGACACTGGCATCTTCTTACAATATACCCAAGCCTGTCTCCATAATTTTTGGATGTAGTTATCTCAATGGCTTCAACATTGCTTATCTGCAAGAGCCATGGTCTGTTTCAATGCTCCAGCATCTTCCTGGGATCAATGAGGAACTTTTTAACTAATCCCAGGACCTGCAACTCAGGCACATTGCTAGTTACCTTTTAAGTCACCCTGCAGCTGTGGCACACAAAAATACTCCAAGTACAAGATAGTTTTCCCAAAGTGGCTGGGGCCAGACTTCATATTTTTCAATACTGTCTATTCTGTCCTAGCCAATGGAATGAAATTTCTTTAAATAATTCCTGTCTATAGGATGTAGTTTCTAATTACATATTTTAAGTGCAAAAAAAAAATTGTCAACAAAATCTTGTTAAATAGTCAAAAATAATAAATTTCAGATTATGTAGTTTACTGTAATTTTAAAACCCTTTGTGAGACATGTGTTTGTGTGTGTGCAGATGTGCATGCATGCGTGTGTGCACGTGGAGGCGAGAAGCCAGCTTCAGGTGTCCCTGTTTGTGCCAGTCTGTGCCGACTGCTGCAGAATCCTCGGGACTTGACTACTGCACTTGGGAAGCATGTTCAGCCCCTTCCTAGGCTGCTACTTGTTGGCTGACAGCTTCTCTTTGTGTTGGGTAGCTGGCGGCATGTGGGTCTCATCTTCTTGGGCCACATGTCCAGGAGCTTGTACTTCTTGTCCTTGTACAATTTCTTGAGGTTTCCTGAGTCTGACTAATGACAAGGAGGACACGGGAGACAGAGGTGTGGACCACGTGGATCTTGGAGAGCAATGTGCAGCTGGGACGGCCACCTTCAGGCCATGTTTCAGCAGCTCCTCCTCCTTCTAGTCCTGCTGGTCACCTTGGGCCACTGTGCTGCTTGCCGCTGCCCCTCCCCCTTATCTTTGAGACTGGGTCTCTCACTGAACCTGGAGCTCGCCGATCCAGGCAGACAGGATGGTCAGCAAGCTCTAAGAACCCTCATGACTCTACCTCCCCATCTTCACTGAGATTACAGATGCCCGCTGCTATACTAGACTGAGCTGGGTTTATGGGTTCTGGGAATAGGAATTTAGGTTCTTAAGCTTATGTGACAAACACTTTACTGAGTCCTCTACAGCCCCTTTAAAAGTTATTATTATTATTATTATTATTTTAAAGCAGTATAAATTTTTACTAATGTTTTACACAGTTGATCTAATAGTTAACTTGAAGTATCTGCCAATAAGGAATATAATGAACTTTTATTAGTTCCCCTTCCAAAGGGCCTCTATAACAAAAGGGGCATCTGTAAAAAAAAAAGTGAGGTATTCAACTCTCATTGTACTATTCTTAGAGATTTTACAATCAAGACTGACCATGTTGAGAGTTATATACTTGCTTATTTGTACCCTTAATACTCTCAATTTATAGGCACCGAGATATGAGATTTTCAGGTTAATCCAAGCCCCAGTGGCAACTAAAACGACTTCCTGAACTGCGTGTACAGAGCAAGTTCACAAAGGCTTACAGCACAGTGTATTCTTACTAATATACTTCAGGAGACCTGAGCCCATGGACCCTGAGATAGTAGGGAGGTTTAAGGAAACCCAGACAAACACAAGTGACATGTTACTACATAGAAAAGTCAACTGGAAACTGTGCTAATTTTTCTCACTGTTTTGCTCCAAGTATAGCAGTTACAGATTTTAAATAGAGTTCCATGGAAGCCTTTTAACTATTTCAGAAAAGACACTGCTTTCTCATAAATACAGTTATTGAATGAATACTGCGAATGCAATCAATGAATACCACAAATGTAATTAATATCATGAGTGTAATTAATGAATATCATGAGTGTAATTAATATCTTGAATGTAATTCATGCCACTGAATTGTGAACTTAAAAATTGTTACAATTGCAAATATTTTGTTCATTTTAAAAAATAAGGTGAAATGTAATCACCATATAGTACATGTGTGTATGAAATTGAAGACAGCGATGTTCTAAAATAGAAAGTAGTGATGGTGTCATGGGCCTATGAGAATGCTGGACTAAAGTCTATCAAATTGTGCAAGCAGGTAAATTGTATACTATGTGAATTACTTGTCAATAAAGATTTTATAAAACATTAAAAAAAAAAAAAAGACACTGCTTTCTGAGGAACAGAATCATTTCATTTCTTTCCTTTAGTTGCCTCTGGAGTAGAAATCTCAGAACAACCAACCCCAAACCCCAATCATCTGCCCTAACGGGAGAACTCGGCTTCAAGAGTATCCTACCAGAAAACACAAGTCCATAGGAACACCTGGAATCCTAGATACCCACATGAAAATTCTAAACTGCCCCAAACTGTGTGTGCTTGCCTTTGAACAAAGATATTCTCTCCAAAAATGCTAGGATGGATTATTACCAGCTACTAATAGTGTAAATTTGAAATCCAAAATGGAGACACCAACTGGCTGATTCCCAACAATGTTCAAAGTCTTTACAGTCTTTTATTCTCCATTAACAAGAATGCAGTACTGTGCTGCTGATCCATTGCTTTGCAAGTGCTCCTTAAGCACTTCCTATGCCAGGTGTAACCCTGAGAAAACAGAAACCGTAAGCCAGACACAGCTTCACCTTACCAGGATTCACTGTCTACTAAGTAGGAAAACAATGAATACAGGATTATACAAATGTTTAATTAATTACAATGTGGTAATATTATAAAAAGAAACTCCAAACTAGCATGCAATCATGAAATGCCCGTACAATACTGGACTTCAATTCTTTAACTATAAATTTATGAATCATTATATGAATGACTTTCTAAGATTCCTTTAATTAATCAGTTTTATAAATGTAAAAGCAGGAAACTTGGCTTTTCAGACTTCCATTTTTGAGATGTTTACATTTATGGGGTCTATTAGCAATGGGGCCAGTGAAGGGCTTATAAAGGTGCACTGGTAACGACCTGTGTTTCCTCCCCAGAGTTCACGGAAAGATGGAAAGGGAACTGACTCCACAAAGCTGTGCTCTCTTGTCCATACGCACGCTATGGCATAAGCTTGCAGACACAGATACACAGACACACACCTAAAAAAGAGTATCTGCAATACAGTGTAGTTTACCAATACATGGAGGGTTTTTCTGACACAAAAATGTTACATGGTATGCAGAGAAATCCTACTATTAGAAATTTTCAAGTCCAGATTCCACCTTCTAAGCAATAAGTGGGGGAAAGTACACCCACAATTGTCTATCTGTATAGGAATTACTTTTGAGAACTTTTTGAAATGTACATCCCACATAGTTCAGCAGAGTATCTGGAAGTGAGGCCAGAGAACGCTTCTGAGGAGATTCTGACGTGCACTAAATGCTTCTGAGTAGAACAAGGATGCTTCTGAGTAGAACAAGGAAGAGAAACCTACCTGTGTGGCTTTGTCCCTCATGCAGGGTGCAGCTTGCCCACGACTGTCTCGGGGCCAGTGCCCAGCAAGGTATGGAGCTGCAAGTGTATCCAGGGAGGAAGTGCGCCGGATAATGCTGGAGGGGCTTGAGGAAGGTGGCCGTGTTTTGTCACCTAGGTATAAAGCAAAAGTGTTTATTTAAAAAAAAAAAAAGTTCAGGAGGAAAAGAAGAAACTAAATGTTACACTTTAATAGAACAAGGTATTGATAACTCCCAGTTGATTCCAAATGGCTATATACTATAATTTCATTTACACAGTGTGTTCTGAAATAAGTAAATGCTGTTAGTTCAGAACCTTCACCCTCAGTCTAGTATATCTCTTTAACAGCTAGCTATACATACACTAAGTCTAACTCTAAGAAGACAAGTATGAATGAAGACCCTTACAAAGTACAGTGTAGGGGTTGGGGATTTAGCTCAGTGGTAGAGCACTTGCCTAGCAAGCACAAGGCCCTGGGTTCAGTCCTCAGCTCCGGAAAATTAAAAAAAAAAAAAAAAAGTATAGTGCAAAAGTCCTCAACTGGAGAGGGATGAGCAGACAGCTACCTAACAGTGAAATTGTTTAATTGCTAAAGGCACTTGCCAATAAAGCCTGATGACCTGAGTCAATTCCCAGAAACCACATACAGACAGAAGAAAAGAATCAACTCTACAAAGTTGTCTTTGGATCTCCACACACACAAAAGCTGTGACATGTGTGTGCCTATGATACATACCTATCATTATATATATATATAACAGTAATAAATAATTTTAAAAGGACTTCTGTGTTGGACATATAGTTCAGTAGTAAATAAAGCACATCCCTAGCATATATGAGGCCCTAAGTTTGAGCCTGTTCCAACTACATAAATAAAAACAAAAGTAAAAATAAAACCCAACATATACAGTAAACGTTAAATAAAGTTTAAAAGAATTCGTGGGCCAGAAGTGATGGCACAAGCCTTTAATCCCAGCACCTGGTGGGCTAAGGCGGAGTTTAAGGCCAGACTGGACTGCAACGCACCAAGTTCTAGGCCAGCGGAGACTATATAGTAAGCTCCTGTCTGAAAACAAACACCAAAAATCAAAACGAGGGGGAAGGATTAACAGAATGAATTAGTGAACTGAGAGATGTAAAAGAAATTACCCAAGCAGAAAACACAAACACGAACTAGAAATACAAATGGAACTTAAGAGGTGGAAGAGGGGAGCTAAGGAGACAGTTGTTACAGTGTGCATGAAATGTAAATTCAACAAGAGAAATCAGTAAGAAAGATGATGTTCAAAAGGACAGTGACTGTTTTCCAGAACAACTGACAAAAGACATGACCTCCGGGATGAAACTGAAGCAGGATCTAGACACACACACACCATGGAAACTGTACACTCCTGCAGACTAAGAACAAACCCCTAAAGGCACACAGGAGGAAAAGGAGGGACAGTTCCGTGGGCAGGAGCAGAGGGCAGGGGCTGAAGATGCCGAGACAACTTTATGGAGTAAGAAAACAGTTTAGCTGTGATGCCCTGGCAGGACGGCTCAGCAAGCAGAGAGAGCATCTGTCACCAAGCGTGGCCACTGTCCAACCCCAGGGCCCACATGCTGCAGCTCTCCTCCACCTCCACACATCTGCTGTGGTACATGTACACCCACATCCAAGGGATGAAACACTGACAATCAGACAAAGATGACTTCACAACCAAGACAATCTCAGACAGAATTATTTTTTAAGGAAAATATCACAGAAAGAAGGAACTAGAACAAAGAGTCTAAGAAGCGTCAAAGCGACCGACCAGAGCAGTGAGCTCCTGTAAAGACATTTACTGTAACACACTGTTGTAACAGTGACTACTAACTCAGAGATCTTAAAAACAGAAGCAAACCAAAGCACTAGATGACAATACGAGAATTAAGATGACCATGACTAGAATAAAGAAAACAACAACACAGGATTCCGCACCGACTCTGAAAACACAGTGAGCATGTGCCAATACTCAGCTTCAAACTGCAACTTCATGGTAAATTCCCCCTAATGCTTGTTGGCCCCAAGAACAGAACTGCTTTTTATCTCCCAAATCCCTTGACCATGGTGTGACCCAAAACTAGGGTTTCTTCAGAATCACAAGTAAGACAACCCTCCATAAGCAAACCGAAGGGACTCAGCCAGAGTAAGAAGGCGGCGGCAAATCCTGAGAATGACATCACAGGGAACACACGAGACAGGTGAATGGGAGGGAGGGCGACAGAAGGGAGACGACATTCACTACTAACAGAGGAAAGAGAGAAGGGAAGCACACAACAAACAGACACAAAGAAACATGTAAGATTATATTAACCATGTTATCACAATGTTACCACTCTAGTTCTATATAACAGTGTGGTAATATAGTGTCCCCAAAATATAGTGCGCCCTAATACAGCTTATCTGAGGATCAGAGGAAAAAGCCAGCCACTATATTACACACAGAAGTCAGGCAATGGTAGCACATGCCTTTAACCCTAGCATTCGGGAGGCAGAGATCCATCTGGATCTCTGTGAGTTCAAGGCCACACTGGGGAACAGAGCCAGGTGTGGTGACACACACCATGAATCCCAGCACTAACCATAGAGGTCTAGAGGGCTGTACAGACAGACAGGAAGTGATGTAGCTGGGTGGAGAGAGGAAGTGAGATGTAGAACAGAAAGGCATATAGGCATGGGTATACAGGAAGTAGCTCTTTTGGGCTGAGGATTTTCCAGTAGTAAGAACGTGGCTGGCTTTTTCTGCTCTCTCAGTTTTTACCCCAATATCTGGCTCTGGGTTTTTTAATAAGACCATTTACAATTTGTCTTACGTAATGGCCAGTACCTTGCTCTTGTTAAGGTCATGTACGTGTGAGAAAACTAAGTATAAAGTTTTAGTTACAGAAGAGTCATCTCCACTAACACAAAGGTTGCGGCAGCTGTGTTGGTGATCATCACAAGAGCTGCTTCAACATGTGTATCTCAGATAATAATTTGCTTTCCCAATGGCAATTATTTCACTAAAGCAATGCCTGTTGTAAAAAGCTAACTATCACAGAGAAACCTTGTCTCAAAAAACCAAAAGAACTATCTCTATCTCTCCATGTACATACAACTTCCTCTTATAGCATGTTTTGATTCAACAGAAAGGTCTTGTCCATAAACTCAAGAAAATATGTACCCCAATTATTGTGAGAAATGAAAAGCAATAACTACACATGTTCATACATGTTCTAACTAAATAATCACCACCTGGGATAGTTGCAAGACAGCTAGCTGTCTCGTGTAGGGGCAAAGAGAACATACACAATTATGTAAACCTGTGTATACTCATGGGAAGTCGAACAGGTCAAAGATGTCAGGCACACTTCTTCACCCACAGACCAGTCACTGCTTCACTTCCCGTCAGCACACTAATCAAGCTAGCCTTACAAATGGGCCTGGTTTCATGTCAAGGACTTCTAATTATCCAAGAGTTAACTTCTACCAAACCCACCCCCCAGATCATTGGAATTATTATTTTATAATCACACAGAGAAAAGAGTTACATATGGTCACAAGTAAAATCCTAAACATTTTCTTGTGGTCAGTGAGACGGCTCAACCTGTAAAGGCACCTGCCCCCAAGCCTAAAGATGTGAGTTTGATCCAAGACCCACACAGTAGAAGGCAAGAACTGCACACACACGCAAAGAAATACAATATATATATCTTGAAAACTTGTAAAACACTGAGCATTTTCTGTTTTGAACCCACCCTTCCCTTAAAGCACTCATTTAAACACTGACTAAAGCCTACGGGGCAATGGTAAACCCTGGAAAATATAGAGTTAAGTCACAGCCTGCTGAGAACAGTTTATACGCCTACCTTGTCACTATTCTCTTTCAGTACAAGTTCTGAAAACTGACAAATTTGTTGCCCTAACTAATTATGAAGAGGGGGCTAGGGAATCTTGAAGAAAAGATGAGTCAGTGAACAAAGGCTGTATTTATAAGGTCGTCCAGAGCGAGGAAGAGCCTCTGACAGCTGACAAGACCCTTTCCGATCTGGCAGATTGTCTGCAGCCTCAATCCTCTGAGCCTGGTCAGTGGCAGTCCCCAGTGTGTGCCACGCTCCAGGTCTTCTCTGCTTGATCACCCTCATATCCCTTTCTTTAGTTTGGGTAATTCATGTTCACCTTTCAATCTCAGTTCAGAAGTCATTCCTCTAGAAAACCTTCCTTTAACAGCCACCCAAACCCAAGAAACCAAAGCTAGGTCAAAAGCACCCACTGCCATGTGCTGCTGCAATGTCAATCAAGGAAAGGTCCTGTGCTTCTCCAGCAGCAACAGCGTAAAGCAGCAGTTCTGCTTCACCCCACTGCTAAGACACTGACATATAAAAGTATCTCTGTAAATGGCCAACGGGGCAAAAGAAATTAATGTCCTTAGTTACGAGGAAAAGCCACTTATCCCAAATGTGGTGGACTTGATATGCAGGGAAGAGAATGTCTTCTAATGTGTCTTCCATCAACAACAGGTGTGTGCAATAAATTCAGACACTTTTCTACTCAAAGTAAATCCAAACAATGGCTCAAGCATGCTTAACTTGTTCTTTAAAAAGAAAGCCTATGAAAAGTCTATGCATGGCAAGGTGTGGCACTGAAATTTTCAATCAATGCCTTGGGCTCTGGAATTTAGAGCTCCCAACTACCAGTTCCAGACAAACTGGTTCTTTGTAACTTCAATGGCACTAGCACAGCATCTGAAATCATGACCTCTAGATATTCCTTTACACAAGATCTGTGGCCCCTGCTATGTTAGATCTGCATATCTTTTTAACTTCTATTATCCACAAAATCAACAAGTAGAAAGGGTAGACACACTTGTTTAGAAAAGAGGGAAAACTTTTCAAGTGTGAAAATGGAAGAAATGTAAGTAAACCTAACAGCGCCCACCCTACCCCCCAAATTTCCAACAGGCCATCCTCTATGATAGCTCAGTAGTTAAGAGCACTGGCTGCTCTTCCAGAGGACCTGGGTTCAATTTCCAGCACCCACAGGGTGGCTCACAAACAACTCTAACTCCAGTTCCAGGGGACCCAATGCCCTCTTCTGACCTCTCTCTATAAGTGGTACACATAAAAAACATGTAGGCAGGGGCTGGAGAGATGGCTCAGAGGTTAAGAACACCGACTGCTCTTCAAGAGGTCCTGAGTTCAATTCCCAGCACCCACATGGTGGCTTACAACCATCTACGATGAGATCTGACACCCTCTTCCGTATATATAATAAATCTTTAAAAAAAAAATGTAGGCAAAACATCCATGCACATCAAATAAAAATCATTTAAAGTGCTGGATCTGGGATTGAACATCTAATACAGGGTGTTTGGGGGATACTACAGCAGAAACGGTCCTTTCTCTCCTTGGTAATATTCCTAAAGTCTGTTCTTTCCTTCCTCTGATAGGGTCCTGTAGCCCAGGCTAGCTTCAAATTCAGTATGTAACAGTGGCTGGCCTTAAAACTCGCGATCGTCAGACCTCCACCTACCAAGTGCTAGGGTTACAAGTATGCATCACCACATCCAGTTGATAATCTGTATTTTTATTGAAATGTTTAGACCAATTAATATAGCCATATCAATCTACCCTCTTGCTATTTATTTTTTCTCTGTCCCATCTGTCTGTTCTTTCTCTCCCTTTTCATAACTTTGGCTAGTTAAACATCTACAGACACACTAACTATTTTTCTTTGAAGTTTTGCTTAATTGCTCTAGAGCTTTTTACCATGTGCTCATTTACCTTATCACAGAATATCTTCAACTAAATTATATCACTTTGCATGCAACGTTAGACCCTTAAGACTGTGTGTTTCCACTACTGCGCTGTCCTTTCTATGGCTGCTGGCATGTATCTCATGGACACATTATAGAGCCACAGTATCAGTCTGAAATAAAGCAATTATCTTATAAAGAAATCAAGTAATAATAAAAATGTGTTTATCTCACTCATCTGCTACTTCTGGTGCCCTTTATTCCTTGTAAGGTAAGTTTCCATCTGATATCATTTTCCTTCCCCACAAAGAGCCACCCTTATTTCTGGTAGGACGATTTCCCATGTATGAAAAATGACATAGCTTTTAAAGGATATTTTGACTGTATACAATATTCAATACGGATTTACAATCTTACCTCCTAGCATTTCAAAATATTCCATTCTGTTTTCTGCCTTATTTTGGTTTTGCCAAGAAATCTGTCATCTTTTGTTGTTCCTCAATAACATATTTTCTTAGCTATTTTTATCCATCACAAGTTCTCAGCTGTTTGATTACAATCTGCGTTAAATGATCTTCTGTGTGTTTTTTTCCTCAGGATTAACTGAACTTCTTCAATGATCTTATTAGGTTAGCTTTTTATAAAGGTGAAATTTTTCAATCGTCCTTTTTTTTTTCTTTTTTTTTTTTTCCTCAGAGCTGAGGACCGAACCCAGGGCCTTGTGCTTGCTAGGCAAGCGCTCTACCACTGAGCTAAATCCCCAACCCCTCAATCATCCTTTTTAAATTCTCTTTTTCCCCCACCTTTCTTCTGGAAATACAATTCTACCTATATTGTTTCTTTGAGTCCTTATTCTGTGTTTTTTAGGTAGTTTCTATCATTATGCCTTCATGTTCAATGATTTTTTTTATCAGTCTCCACAAAGTTGTCCTCTGAGCTCCACACATACTCTTCTCATATTCATACTCTCTCTAGCTTGCACGCGCTCGCTCTCTCGCTCTCGCTCTCTCTCTCACTCACACACACACACCCCTAAATAAAACTTGCCTGTTTATTTCATTTATTCCTTTGATTCTACCATCTCTTCATTATAGTTCACATATTCTTGCACTGAATAAATGGCTTTATTAGATTCCAAACATTGTTCTGAAGTATCTGGATTCTACTATCATCCTGTAAAGACTGTTGGGCTTTATTCTGAAAGTCAGTTACAAAATCTGTAGATCAGCTTGATCTTTCAAAGCTTGTTTTGATCTTACTTTAAGAAAAAAAAATGGGAGTCACCCTTTTTCTAGATTTAACCTTACTCTCAAGGCATGGTCCACCTAGAGACTCTACTAACTCTGTCTGGTCAGTGTTCAAACAACACCCAGCTTGGAAAATCACTCAATGTAGAGGTCCCTCGGGTCATTCCTTGTCCAGCCTCAAGGGAGTCTACATAACTCCTTTAGCAAAGATTGAAGGAGACT
>CABHPQ010146191.1:0-19706 GCA_902168405.1 Peromyscus aztecus
ACCATAACAGCTACTGTCATATCTCCCCGGTGGCCAGTTAGCTTAGAGCCTCACACTGTGCAATGATTATAATTGGGGATAAACAGTTCATGTGATAAGCCTTTGCACTCCTTACTCTCATGTATGTAGATGTGTGTTATGTTATGTCTTATACATACATATGGAAAGTACATTACTTAAAGTTATTGGGAAGTATCTGCTTTCTTCCTTATGGAAGGTTGTTAAAGTGCATATTGACTGCTAGAGGGGTAGCTTGTTCATATTGGCTTCCTCTGTTGGAAAAGATCATCTGTTTTATAAAGGCATACTGAGAAGCCAATGAGATGATGTGAAATGTTTGACAAACTATTTCAGGGATAATTTCCTCTACAGCTTATTCTGAAGAAGTTTGTAACATGTGTGGAAATGACTGTATAAAGACAATGGAGCAGGACTGAGTCAGCTCTGTGGGACTTGTACCCTGGTACCCTTCTTCAGCTCCAGCATGACCATCCACCAAGATGTACTTACTTCAGAGCTGGGAGACGCTAGTCTCTACCTCAGACACCTCATCTCTTCATCCAACTAGCCCGCCTTTACTGTGTCCTGGTGTAAATTACCCTAATCTCCCCCACATGGAGAGTCAGCCCTGGGGGCAGATCTGCAGGTGACTGCAGCTGCTGCCTGAGCCACTGCAGGCTAAGAGCAGACTGCGAGTACTGCAGCCAGGCACAGGGGCCTCCGGTGCAGTGACTAAAGAGCAGCCAGAAGTCTGGAGGCATTTGCCGAATGGACTTGACTTCCTCATCTGTCTCAGTTTGCTAGAGTGTCTGAGTCATGCTTAAGCTCTTAATCTCTGGGTGGGGCATCACACATTTTGGGGATTAAAAAACATATTTCTTTCAAAATCATTAAAAACCCCTTGCCACAGTTCCCCATGGAAACCCTAAAACACAGCTGAGCTGCTTATGTCCTGTTACTGTGTGTACTGAAGTGATGTGGGACCTGCTGCCCAAGTGTCCATTGGGCAGTTCAGTTTTCCAGCTTATATTGCCATTGTCTAGTTTCTGTATCCCATGCTGTTGGTTACTGAGGTTTCAGTGGATAGAAGGCCAAGTCAAATATGGGGAGTGCAAATTAGGGTTTCAGTATGTCTGTCTTTTCCCAGGAATTCTGTGCTCTGCTTTTAAATTAAGGCACTGCCTCTCTGAGTTCAAGGACAGCCTGGTCTACAGAGTGAGTTCCAGGACAGCCAATGCTGCACAGAGAAATTCTGTCTTGAGAGAACAACGAACGAACGAACAAACAAACAAACAAACAAACAAACAAATAAATAAATAAAATCAAGGCACTGCAGTAACACTGAGACGTTTTTTGTTTTTTAACTTGTGATTCTCTTCACATCTATCACTGGATTCTCAGACATTGGCAAGAAAGTGACATTGCCATCCTTTTACCACCCTGTCCTCACACCTTTAGACTACATTCTGCTCCTTTACCTAGCAAATCTCCAGCTAATCAATTTTCTCACTGAATTTATAAATATACATACACATATTAAAACACAAACAAGAAATCCACAGAAAACGGTAAAATTACTAACTTTAATATAACTAAATCTCTTATTTGTGCTTGTGTGTGGTTTTGTGTGTGTGTGTGTGTTATATGTATGTGGTGTTTGTGTATTTATTGGTGAGCATATATGTATGTGTAGGAAAGTGGAAGCCTGAGGTCAAGGTAGTTAGAGATGTCACTAAAATTTATTAAAGAAATGTGTTCATTTATTCATTCAAATCATTATTGAGTTTGATGAATTTCATACCATTTTGCATGGAATTTATTCTAATATCAGCCAAATGAGACAAAAATCCAATAAAGAAGATAAGTTTAGGATTATTCACTATAGAAAAAACATCCTTTCTTTTCTCTCCCTCTCTCGAGCTCCTGGAGTCCAGGCAAAGAGAGGGAGGAGGGATTATATCAACAAAAGGGTCAAGATCATGATGAGGAAACCCACAGAGACAGCTGATCCGAGCTAGTTGGAGTTCACTGACTTTGGACTGACAGCTGCATAGGACAGAACCTCTGAATGTAGGTGACAGTTGTGTGGTTATGTGGCTTGGGCAGTTTGTGGGGTCCCTGACAGTGGGACCAGTATTTATCCCTAGTGTATGAACTGGCTTATTTGAGCCAATTCCCTATGGAGGGATATCTTGATCAGATACAGGGGGAGGGGCTTGGTTCTGCCTCAACTTGATATGCCAAACTTTATTGACTCCACATGGAGGCCATACCCTCTCTGAGGAGTGGATGGGGGGGTGAGGAAGATGGGGGTGAGCAGGAGGAGAGGAGGAAAGGGGAACTGTAGTTGGTATGTAAAATGAAAAAAAAAAAACTTTTAAATAAAAAAATGACAAAAAAGAAAAAAAAAGAAAAGTATCCTTAAGGTGATGGACTGGAACCACCAGACAAAAGCAACACTATTCAAATAGGAGAAAATTCCAGGTACTTTTACTCATTACTTATGAAATATCAGTGTGTGTTTGTGTTTGTTTGTGTGTGTGTGTGTGTGTGTGTGTGTGTGTGTGTGTGTGTGTGTGTAACAACAACAACAAAGAAAAAGTAGGCCATGAACTTGAAAGAGCTAGGAAGGGTATTTTGGAGGCTTGGGAAGGTGGAAATGATATAATTATAATATAAACTCTAAAACATAAAAGAAAAAATTATTTTAAACAACGTTAAGAGAACTAGAAGAAAAAATAAAACCACATACAAAATACATCCAGGAGCCACACATCAGAAAATGTTTAAATATATCCAAGGAAGAAACCATGCCAAATCAATAAATCAGAGAATAACAGCTGTTGGTTGGTCTGTAGTACAAATAAATCAAAAATGTAGCATTAGGAGCAACCAAACAATATAATTTTAAAGAATGTTATATAAGTAGAAACTGAACCTTTCAGACTATGAGATCATGGCATCATTATTTATAACTATTCAAAAGGGTTGAAATGAGAATAGAAATGAGAAAAACCAATGAGAAATGACTAATTTACATGATACTGGCTCAGGAACACAGAAATAAAAAGTCCATTATTTCTTGAATTACTTCTGCTTAGAACTCAGTTGTGTCCTTGCATTCCATGAGATGGAGAAAATTAGTAATTATTATAGAAAGACAGCATGCCACAGAGAAATCTCCAGGAAGTCAGTTGTTGACCAGGTAACATGGTTAGACTGACCTGACATTTAAGCCTGCAGAGCTCACAGTCAGAGATTGAATTTCAGCCTTCCTCAAGCAAGATTGCATAGGTCAGCTGACGACATGGGTGTGCTTCTGTGCAGAGGCAGAGACATGGAGCAGATGGCATCTAGTTCATATCGTTCTGGGAGTCAGGAGCTGAGCTGAGCAGAGCTGTCATTGTGGACACCCAGGAATCACTTCCTGACCTCTCCCTGTTACTAAGATCTTTGGAGCAGTCTAATGAAGATCACAACATTCTTATCAGGTGAGACTGTAGCAGATCTCTCAAGTCATGTGGCCTCACATACCTTACCATGCATATTTCAGAGGGTAATTCCCAGGAGCGTGATCTATATCATATGGAACAGCTATTTATAAATGGAAATATCATCAATAGCGTTGGTGAGAAGATTTTGAGTGTGTGTGTTTTTATTCATTTTACATACCAATCACAGATCCCCTTCTTCTTTCCTCTCACCTCTCCAGACTCCACTTCCCCAACCCACTCCCCATTCCCTCCTACATAAAGTTAAGGCCTCCCATGGGGAGTCAGCAGAGCCTGGTACATTCAGTAGAGGCAGGTCCAAACCCCTCCCCCTGCTTCAAGGCTGCATGAGGTGTCCCCCCATAGGTAGTAGGTCCCAAAAAGCCAGCATGGATCCTGATGCTACTGCCAGGGGGGCACTTAAGCAAATCAAGCTACACAACTGGTGAGAAGATTTAAGGTCATAAAGTATCCAATGTGATAGACAGGTACAGATTAAAAAAAAAAAACCCAAGCCAGGTTTTCAAGGAAGTTATTATAGCTTCATATCAATGATATGGGACATTAAAAACTCTTAAAAAGCCAGTGTAATGATCCATGTACAAAAGGTATATAGGACATTAGACAGACAAGGCCAGGTAAGTAATTCAGCACCTCATATTAGAAGTAAAACACTAACTACACAAATCAAAGAAAGTATATGGAAAGACACCTACTACGCAGTCAGGAAACTAATCATTTATTTTGTACAGTTCTCTCTCTCCATCTATCTATCTATCTATCTACCTATCAATCTCCCTCCCTATCTATATATCTATAGATAGAGAGATATAGATATATAATTGGTATATATGTATGTAGACATATATGTATATATACCAATAAATTTAATTTACCATATGAATGGACTCAAGGATAAATATCACCTGATCATCTCAATAGGCACAGAAAAAGCTTTTGAGAATCCAACATTCATTCACTATAAAAGGCCTGAAGAGCCTAGGAATGGAAAAAATTTATCTTAACAAAATAAAGGGCATATATGACAAAGCTGTACCCAAAATTATACTAAATGGAGAAAACCTCAAAGCACTTATACTAAACACAAACACTTAACAGTATTCACTTAGTTTTCTCTTACTTGATATAGTGCTTAGTGCTTGAACTCTTAGCTACAGCAATAAGAAAAAGAAAGAGAAGGGATACGATTTTTAAAAATAAGTCAAAGCATCATTTTTTTTGCAGATGAGAAGACTCTATACATAAGAGACCCTAAAAGTTCCACCAGAAACCTCTTAGGATGATAAATACTTTATGAAATGTGGTCAGTTATAAAATTATCATTAATAAATCAGTAGCTTTCATATATATATCAATAGCAAGCATAATTGAGAAAGAAAACAAAGAAAGAATACCATTCACCGCTCCTTAAAACATATCTTGGAATACATGTAATCAAGGAAGTGAAAGATCTCCACAATGGAAACTTTTAGGAGATTGAATAAAGAAACTGAAGAATACACTGGAAGATGGAACATCCTTTCATCTCATGGATTGAAAAATTAATATTGTAAAAACCATTTACTAAAAGCAATTGGTAAATTCAATACACTCGCCATCAAAATTTCAATGTCATCCTTCACAAAAATTAAAACAGCATCTTAAAATTAAATTTCAAATACAAAAGACCACAGATAGTCCAAAATAATTATAGCACAAAGAATAATGATGGAATTACCAAGTATGGTGATATATTAAGTTACACTACAGGGTCATAGTAACAAAAACATCCATTGTGCTGGCAAAAATGAAGACAGGTAGATTAGTGGAATAGAACAGAGGGCCAGATACAAAGCCATGAGACCATAATCAGTTGACTTTTACAAAGATGCAAAAATGCACAATGGAGAAAAGTCCATCTCTTCTGAGAAAATCGTATCATTACATATAAAGATTAACTAGACACCTATCTCCCACCCTGCATAAAAATCAGCTCTGGGTGATCAGAGTCCTTAAAGTAAGGAAAGGTAGGGAAAATACTTCAAAATATTGACATAGGCAAGGACTTTCTGGAACTCAGTTGCTCAAGAAATAAAGCTATTATTGGACGTTAGACCTTATGAAATTAAAAAGATTCTATACAGAAAAGGAAATAGCTGAATGAAAAGACAGTCCACAAAATGGGTAAGAATCTTTGCTAACTATATATCTGACAAACGATTCATACCTATAATGTACAAAGAACTCAAAAAGTTAAACTAAAACTACTCAATCAATAAATGGGCTAATGAAATTCATAGACATTTCCCAGAAAATGAAATATAAATGGCTGCTAAACATTTGAAAAAATTCACATTTGATAGCCATATGAGAAATGAAATCCAAATACACTGAGATTCTATCTTATGCCAGGGATAATGCAAGTAGTTATGAAAAATGTACCTATTATGACCAGCTATACTTCTGGGCATTTACTCAAAGAACTCTAAGTCAACATAGCACGTATTTGCTGTACATCACTGTCATAGGGTCTGCTCCATAGATAAATCACAGAACCAACCTATATATCTAACAATAGAGAAATGGGTTAAGAAAATATGGTACACATTGGAATTTTTTTCACAATGAAGAAGCAAGTTATGCCATTTCCAGAAAAGTAGAATAACTTAAGATGGTTCTGTTATATTAATTAAGCCAGTTGTAGAAAGACAAATATGTATATTCCCTCATATTTTCCTTCCTAAATTTTATATAGACACATAAAGTTGTATATGTACACATGACATGAAAATCAAAGTGAAACTCTATAGGAACAAATGGGATTAATGACAGTGGTAAGGGGGAGACAAAGAGAGAAGAGACTATGCTCCATGTAAAATATGTCTAATGGGCAGGTCGGAGGAAGATAGATCACAACTGCAGGGTTCCGTAGCTTAACCCTGGAACTTGGAGTGCTCATCATTTCAGAAAGAGCAATGAGATACTCTTATGGATCTTTCAGGTATGTAAGGTTAAGGTTGACAGGAATCCACTTCCTCATCTCCTGTCTAAATCATATTCTAAGATGGATGTAGCATCCATGAGTCCCACTGAAGAAAGCTGATGAGGAACATCTGTCTGAGCATCACCAGTCACAGGACCACATGGTGTCATGGGGCAGGGCATCCCATGCCCAACCACTGTCTCACAGGCTAGGGCAGAGCCAAAGATCAGAATAAAAGAGCTGAGGGACAGAGCACCTCCATTCACTCGCCTCCTGAGGTGCCTACAGATCTTGTGCTACCTGTCGTCGTGGTAAGTGTCCGTTGGGAGACCTAGAGCATGGCCTATACCGCAGGCAAGCTAAGGGAAAGCTGGGGAGTGGGAGTGGGCTGGGGAAGGCCATAGGGCCCAGAGTCATGCTGGCAGAGGAGAGAGATCAGGAGAAAAATGAAGTTTGGGTAGAGGTAGTGGAGTAAGGGACTCTAAAACTTGTGGGATTATTAGAAGCAACTGGGTTGCTTTGACTTCTGAATCTTGAGAGGATGATATGCCATCCAGTGGAGTGGTCCATCAGGATGGGATCCTGAAATACAGAGAGCCGTGGACTTTGACGGACTTCAGGAGGGGGAGCTCCCCTCTTCTAACACAGCCCTGAGACAGCCTGCAAAGAAAGACTAAGAGAGGGCACCAAGGGATCATTGGGCTTGGAAAACACCCAGAGCTGCGGATCTGGAATTTGATCACAGGTTGCTCAGAACTTTTAAGACACAACAGCACAAGACTTGCCATATCAACCAGTCAACATGAGGTCTGAGATGAGTTCAGATGTTCTTGAAAGGAGGGACCAGACCTGGTTCATGTCTGCAGGAATGGATAAGTTAGGTCTTTTACTAAAGGAAGTAAGATCATTGATAAATAATCACCATTTTCTTCTCTGACATCATTATCATCAGTTTGAGAAGCTTAGGCAATCAATGGAAATTGCATAACAATCTCCATATGACATACAATAGTAGTAGATCAAGCCCAATGGCACTGTAAAAGACGTCAATCAGAGAAATGTAAGCGGAGGAGGAAATTATTCTAAATATGCCTTCAGACTGTAAAAATGGGTCATTATAGGAAAATGAGTTTTTAAAAGAATAAGGACCTCTTCTCTCCTGTCAAAAATTGTAAGACAATTTAATGCTGCAGGCCAGTACTACAAGGGCTTCAGATTTGTTAGAAGTAAAACTACTGAATATGGAGTTTTTATGAATAACGGTGACATTTCAAGGTGGATAGGCTGCCCCAGGGTCCTGGGTCTGACATGTGTGTGACTCTCCCACAGCTCCTGAGCACTCACCAGCCAAGATGTCCTGCCAGCAGAGCCAGCAGCAGTGCCAGCCCCCTCCCAAGTGCGCCCCCAAGTGCCCTCCCAAGTGCCAGACACCAAAGTGTCCTCCTAAGTGTCCCCCCAAGTGTCCTCCCAAGTGCCCCCCTGTGTCTTCCTGCTGTAGCCTGGGTTCTGGGGGCTGCTGTGGCTCCAGCTCTGGTGGCTGCTGTGGCTCCAGCTCTGGGGGCTGCTGCAGCTCTGGGGGTGGTGGCTGCTGCCTGAGCCACCACAAGCCCCGCAGGTCTCTCCGTCGCCACCGTCACAGCTCTGGATGCTGCAGCAGTGGTGGCAGCAGTGGCTGCTGTGGCAGCAGTGGTGGCAGCAGCTGTGGTGGTAGCCAGCAGTCCGGGGGCTGCTGTTGACCTTTGCCACGAGGACTTCAGGCAAGCAGTGGAGAAGGAAGCCATGTGTTGAAGACTGGCTGTTCTCTCCTCCTCCTGTCCTTGGACCAGAGATGCTGAAATCATATGAAAAGTTCTGAATGCCCCACCACCAGCAGGGTCACTCATTTTCTGTATTACAAAATAATAAAATCTTCCTTGCCAATCTTCTTCAGACTCTTAGTAATTTTGACCATCATCACACCTACATGTCAGTGGTTATAAATGATGTTCCATAATAATCTGGCTGTCAGAAGCCTGGATCAGGAATGTGGATCAGATAGCCAGACATCTGGGGGTGTGTATAGTGACCCCTCATTCACCCTTTCTTGCACATAGTGAGGACTACTCTACTCCACATGCTGCCACTGATGTTGTTATCCTCATCTATATGTACAAATGTGTGTTCTCTGGCACTATATATTTTCATCTACTGTATTCCTAATTAATATGGTAGAATTTCTAACAATTGACATAATATGTGTTCTTGGCAGGGCTGTAATACCTCAGTAAATGAAAATTTAGACTCTCCCAGTAGACTGTGATTCTCAGTGGATATATATATATATACATATATATATATATATATATGTGTGTGTGTGTGTGTGTATGTGTGTGTATATATATATATAATATATATATATATATATATATATATGGAAAGGTATAGTTTTGAGCCAAGCAAGAGAAGAAGATCAATGTTTACCAGATTCCAAATGTACTGACAATTTAAAATCCAGATGTAAATCAAGTTGATGGAAAGACCTCTATTGGATATCATATCCAGAAAAAATCTTGACCATGTGGGCTCAAGCAGGTGAGTTCTGCTCCTGAGTAGCCTCATTTCAGTGAGGGAGACAACAGTATGCTGTACATTCCCTCATGTTGTTTTTGTAAAACCTAAGGAGGAAAAGAGTGACAGCCAGATAGCACTGGGACAGATCTCTTTGGGGTGATGTGTTCAGTTACACTTTTCTGCCAGCTGGGGGCATTATGCTGGTAGCCTAAGCAATGTGGAAAAGAAATTGTAACACCACAATGCTATAGGAAAGTAGATTATACATATGTCAGTAAAGTCTGCAAGCTCCTACAGACTGACAAAGTATAATGGTTATGGTGATGATATCTTTTAGTATGAAAATATTTGCATGGAACAGTTTGATCTGTTAGTTAAACTATCTTCTTTAATACTCTTTGAAAATTCATGGAAAGAAGATCATTCAAATCCGTATTTTGTAGTTGAAGAACCCGAGTAAGAAAAAGTTAAGGAATCTGCACTAACTTCGATACATGGTACTAGAGCTAGAATGGTATCTGAGGATGTCTGGCTCCAAAGCTACAGACCTAACATCTAGAAACATTTTCTCAAGCTATCCTAAAAGGAAGACTTTGGGAATGCATGCCCCCATAATTTATATCTAATGAATATGTTACATTGAAACAAACACACAAATAATAAATAAATAAATAAATAATAAATAAATAAATAAAATGACTCCCTCTGAGAACAAGATGGAACACACATAAAACCCCTAAAGGCATGTATGCTTCTTTGTTCAAACCCAGAAGCCTGGTGGTGCTAATGAAGCAACATTGCAGGAGAGAGATGAGAAACTGTGTTGCACTGGTCATATTGGGTTCAGTTTTCCTGTTAGAGAACCTTGGCCCACAGGATGGCATTGCCCACATTCAGGGTAAGTCTTCTCTCCTCAATTAAACCTTTAGGGAAACACCCTCATATACACACCCAGAGGTGTGTCTCGTCTCATAATGCAAAAACAAAAAACATAGATGTGGAGAAGAGATTTGTAGGAAGGAGGGGGGGGCTGGCAGGAGTAAGAAGGTGATAAGAGAGACTGGGAAAGTAATTTGAATCCGTGCATGTGTGCGTGCATGCATGCGTGCATGTGTGTGTTTACGTGATGATTTTCAGGTTTCATCGCTGAACAGAGACAGTTAATGTAAGGTGCTAAAACTCAGTCTCCTTAAATACATATGTCATCATTATTGAGTCAAAACTTCCTTGCCAACCCTTGAAGGTTCTTTTATCCAGTAAGTCTTTCTATGGCATTGCTGCTGTCATTGAGAATAATGTGCATGTTATATGTTGATCCTTTTAAAACACTCATTTATTATGCCATATGTATGTGTGTGAAGGAGAGCATGTACCACTGCATACATATGGAGGTCAGAAAACTTTTAGGAGTTTGTTCTTTCCTTCTAGCCTGGGTCCTAGGGATCAACTCAGGTTTTCAGGATTGCACAAGTGGTTTTACTCACTAAGCCGTCTTCTAGGCCCCATATGTTTACATTCGCTTTATGATCTTGCTAAGTTCTCATTTTATCTACGAATATTCTATAAAATATTCTTATGTATTTATATCTCTATATCAAAACTTTGTCTTATTTAAATGCCTAGAAGCTCGACTATCACATAAAAGGAAATGTGCATGCTTTATATATGTTTACTACATATCACTTGGCACATAGTGCTTTCTAGAACAATTATACCATTTTGTACTGCCACCCCCAATACCAATGTATATTATTACTAACTCTCACACATCTCAGGTGAGCAGGGTGTTATTATAAATCAATGTTATTTTGAAATACATAAAGGAATCTGACAGCATGCTTCCAAATACAGAATATTTTATTATTCTCTTTGTACTTATTTGACTATTAGTAAAGTTGAACATCTGCCTTTGTGTGGGAGTATGCATGCTGTTGAATGTGTGTGAGACAGAGCAGTTTGTGTCTATATAAACCAGGTGATTTTTTTTCCTACTGGTGTTTATTTTTTAATTTTTGCTGTTTCTTTGTACACTAATACTGTTAATTATTTATGTTTAGTTTTAGAATACTGATTATAGATTAGACTTCTAAGAAAGACTTGGAGATGGGGGAATCTAAATTCATGACTTCGTTGGTTAGTGTCTCATAGAGGAAGCAATTGGGAGGTTTATGTGAAACAATCGATTTAGAGTGAGTTTGCTCCCTTGGTTATTTCAGCAATATTTCCTACAATTTGAGAAGATGAAACAATAACAATGAAGAAGATAGACAGTTAGGATGAATATATGACCTAGGACAGCGTTGACAAGACAATATATTTATGAAATGCTCTCAGCTCCATTAATAGTTAATATTCAGAACATGGGGTCAGCCATTTTTCTTACCCACCATATCAAGTGGGTCAGGTATTTCCCTTTCTCAAGAATGAGGCCTGAACCAGATGACTTCTCCTCCACCTCATTCCGGGAACCAGGAACTGGTCCCTCCTGGGCCAAGACAATGACATCCAGGCTATTTCCCCATAACTAAGCCCCATTGGAAAAATCCGACCAAAGGTCATACTCAGAGGAGTTTGATGCCAACATATGTACCTATGCACATGTATTCTGTGAGGATTACCTAAGAAATATGAATTAACTATTTGTAAACTATAAAGTCACAATGATGTTACTCACAAATATTTAATCATGTGCATAACCATATACTAGTTGCTGGTGGAAACTTGAGACAAAAGGTTCAAGTTGTATTTTGAGATGTTTGATTAAAATCTCATTTATGAACTATATTACTTTGATTAATACAGAAACTCACAACTGTCAAAGTGCAGAGACAGTCAGTGGCATACACAGTCATAAATGGGACATCTATAGCATACCTCTTTCCAAGGCTCGGTCGGGCTTTATGCTAGGATCCTACAATACTGGGAACTTCATTAATCTCTCATGTGACATAGTAAGTTATGAAGTATAGGATATCCTTTTCCTCCACATCCCATTCCAGTCACAAGATTTAACTAAACATAAATGGGAAACAGTTACACATCCAAGAACTTGACTATACAGCTATGTCCACCTGTCCTCTGATCTGCCCATTCACAGATACCAGTTTCTGACCTTTGTCCACACAGAAGCTGGTCTCCTAAAGCACTTCCTTCCCCTTCGGTGCTGACAGATGTCTCCTTACCATGAGCACAGCATGGTACCTGACTTCCTGTAGGTGAGGTTGGACCACACACTTCATGGTTCCACTAAAGAGTTCTTTACCTGTCTACTGTGCAGCCTAGTTTTTGTGCTAATCTGGGTTTTTATCTAATATTCCTTATAACTCCACTATGATACCTAGTGTATTATTTCAGTGTCACTGTGCCCAAAATGCCTGACACACAATTTAAAGAAGGAAATATTTATTTTTGCTTATGATTTCATAGTTTCACTCCATTATATCTGGAAATACATAGTGGAGAGTCCAGTCTGAAGTGGTGGGGACATGAAGCAGGAACTGTCACACGGTAGTGGCCTGGGGAGCAGAGAGCACAGCCTGGAGCAAGGGATAGGCATAACATTCAAAGCCCAGCCCCTAGTGAGTGTTTCCCCTCTATTTGGTGACCTTAACCTGGGAGAGTGGAGCCTAAAAATTAAGTGGGCTAAAGTCTCTTGTAATAGCCAACTTTATTTAGGGCACTGAACAATTTATATTCTGAGGGTCAAGCCAGGTCATGTGAGGCAAGTTCACTTGAGCTCATGTATACAGTCACAAGGGCAAGGTCACATGAGTTTGGGCTTATACAATCATGAGGGCAAGGTTGCACTAGTTTAAGCCAAATACAGTCACAAGAACAACCTGTGCTTGCATACATCATCTAAATAATAATAGTAGATGATGGGTAATCCAAAGCAAAACCCACTCCTATTTACTATACGTAGGAGGGACATGAAATCACATTCCAAGAACAAACCCATGTTGTGAAGGAACAGAGGTTACAAGACTCTTGTCTTGTTTACTTGAAATTTTCTTACAAGTACTCAGAAATCTTCTCACACAATTCATTCATGGACCATGTTCCAACATCGAAGTTCATCCAGCAGCCAACTCCCACCTCTCAATGGCTCCACAGACTATCAAAACGTTCCCAACAGCTGGGGGACAAGTGGCCGAAGTAGATCTGTGGGCAGATCTGCGATTCTGAATCTTAATCAACTCAAATGTGATGCTAAGTACCTTTCACCACTTTGTTTCTTCATCCCTTCTTTATTAAGAAAATACCCACTAGAGATTTTTTAATTTAAAATTCTAAGACTTTCGTCATTTAACACCTTTGCACAGTATTGTTAAAAATGAAAGTTTCTAGGGGAGAATTACACCTGCCACTGAACCTCCTGCAAGGCCAACTAACTGATGAGGCCAATGACTGTGGAGAGATTGGAATGTTGTAAATCCAGGGCCTGATTATAATTTACACTGGGTCATCTTTAATTCCCTTAATAACCATTCCTTTCCCACCTCTGTGCTTGACCTAATATCCTGTGACTAACAGGTGAAACCTTTTGGAATGTATTAACAGACCACTAGCTTCAATCACCCAATGTTTCTTGGCAACATCAGAGGCCACAGCACAGTTTTCCTTGCTTTGCTGTAGCCTACTTGCCTGATATTTCCACATGCCTTGATTGATGATGCTCCTTTGTCTGTTGCTATACAAATTTCATGAAACTCTTTCCTCACTGGGACATGAATTTGAGGTGACCTGAATCTGTGTTCCCAGGCCATGGTCACTAATATTTGACTGCACAATAAATTACATCTTATCCTCTTTGGAGTGAGTGTTGTGTCTTTGAATTGAAGGTTTCATAACTTTTTAGATTTTTCTAAAGTCATTGTGACTATACATGTGCTCTTATTATTTGTCAATGTCCGTGCCTGTTTTATGTTCTAAGGACTAGGACAAGGTCTGTTCAGTTTGTATGTGCACGGTTCATTCCTGTACCATAAATATATGGTATGTGGGCGATTTACCTGAGTGCTGCATGATTACAAACATCGCTTGTTTGAAGCACTGTTCTCTCCCTCTCCCTCCATCTCTCCCTCCCTCTCCCCCTCTCCTTTGCTTCCTGTCCTCTCAGCTTCTTACCATTTTATATTGAATAACTCATTGGTATGCTCTTTCCTGGGGAAGACTATTTGTTCTACTTACTCTCCATATTCCTTAGTTGCCTGTAATTCGTTGTTTAGGATTAAGACCTCATGGGCTTTACTCCATCCATGTTAACATGTCAACTGTTGTCTTTGTTCAACTCATGCTTAGGAGGTCACATTGGTGAGACTTTTTAGATATAGCTTCTGACCCTCCTAGAAAACACAACCTCACAGCAAACTCCCTGTTGCTCTCTAGTTCTTACAATCTTTCCTTCCCCTTCTTCAACAATGATCCCTGAGCCTTGGAGTACAGGAACTGTATTGTAAATGTATTCATTAGGAACAGGCTTCACAACTCTGAATTTGGACTGTTTGTGGTTTTCTTTAGTGGTCTCTGTCTATTGCAGAGAAGCTCCCTTGATGAGGGAGGAAGACTATGCTTATCTGTGGGTAGAAGAATACATATTTAGAGAGTAGTTGGGGATTATGCTTGTTTAGTAAAGTAGTAATTTTCGGTTCTCCTCCAAGATCCATGACATCACTAGACTTGGGTAGTTGTCTAGGTTTCTATTAGGCATAATTTCCTTCTTGCTGAGCAGACCTTAAATGCAATTAGAGAGCTGTTGGTTACTGTTAATCCCACTGATAGAGAATAAGACCACTACCACAATCTGAAGCCAAATTTGAAGCAAGCTTTAACGAAATAGCAGCCAGGTAGATGGACTCTGGTCAGGTGCATACCCAGGTTCCTGGGAAATGGCCCAGCATCAAGTTTTGCAAGGTCTTAAGAAGGGAAACCCATAATTCATTGCATTTCCCATCAGGTCCAATCAGGGACAAGCATACATCCTGACATACGTCCTGCCTGCATACTTCCTGCCCACACGTGATCAAGCACATCCAGTGCAGTTGGGTCAAACAAACTTGTTTAGGGGAGAGAAAACATGGGGCTTGTTATCTCCCATAAACAACAGCCTCCAGCATTTCAGAAATTATTAGTCCTTAGACAAGGGGCTTGCAGATCAGAGGCATTTTTGTTTTATGGACCTCGAGGGCATAGTAATTAAAACTTAAAGTGTAGCTTTGGCTCTCATGTTACCACCAGGGTACCCACGCTACTCCTGCATCCTTAGGTTTCCTGTGCTATGCTGCTTGTTTTTGTGTTTCTTCAGCATCATAGCTGTGTAGAACTATTGGTTACTTCCATACTTTGGAGGCTTCCAGAGAGCTTTTGAGTACCATGAAAGCTGTCTCAGGGAGGAGATACAGGTCAGGTCCAGCTCAGGGACCTCTGGGCTCTGTTTCTGAATGATGTCTTGAGCAGTAGGGTCTCACCTTCTACCTCTGGTGTGCTATACCAAGGCAATAGCAGTAAGCTGTATGTTTGAGGAGTCTCTTGGACAAGCCTGACCAAAAACTCAAAAGAGGACTTCTCATGCCTGGCATTTAGGGTTTTTGTTAGGTGGTCTTTGGCTCTTGGGGGAAATAATGTGAGCCTAGGTGAGAAAATTTATTTAAACTATATATGTGCCTGTGTGTATACTCAGATTTACATGCTATAGTTTTTTGGTATATAGTTAATAGTATGATTCTTTATGACTGCTTCAGACATTCTTACCATTATTTTACCATCATACCTCAATCTCTCTTCTGTATTTATCTCCCTCCCCCATCCCTAATTAGAATCCCTTACATTTTCACATTTTCCCCATCACATCACTTGTATACTACTATTCACCTCTCTGTTGTTCTCCCATCCCCACACCCTAGCAATGGTTCCTTTTTACTTTCCTGGTTTCTGCATTTACTCCAGGATACGTACTCACATCTGAGGATTTGGAGCTAGGAGTCTCAGATGAGAGAACATAAGATGTATCCGTGTCTAGGTTACCTCATTCAATATGAACTTTTCTGATTCCATCATTTACCTGCAAAGTTCATGATTTCATTTTTCTTTATAGCTAAATAGCATTCCATAATAGATATGAACCACATTTTCATTATCCATTCATCATTTGCAGGATATTTAGGTTGTTTCCATTTCCTTGCTATTGTGAATAGAGTGTCAGTGAACATGGTTGAGCAAATATCTGTAGAGTCAGATGTGAAGTCCTCTGGACATATGCTCAGGAGTAGTATAACTGGGTAATATGGTAGATTTATTTTTAGCCTCTTGAGAATGCTCCATGTTGATTTCCATAGTAGCTACATCAGTTTGCAATACCACCAACAGTAAGTAAGGGTCCCTTCCCCTGACACTCCTTCCAGCATCTGTTGTCAGTTGTTTTGTTCATCTGTACCACGCTGTGGTAAGATGAAATCACTGATGCTTTTATTTCATTTCCATAATTGCTAAGGATGGTGAACATTTTTAGAGATATCTCTTTAAAATAGATAGCTCTTTTTTCCCAGGCCCATTTTTCTAATAAATCATTAGGGTTTTATTATTGTTGTTGTTTTCTTTTATTTTATTTTTTCTTTTTGACTGTTTTTTTTTTGAGTTCCCTTTTTATTAATACTCTGTCACTTGTATAGATGGAAAGAATTCTCTCCCCTTCTGTGGGCTTCCTCTTCACCTGTTTGCTTCTTTAGCTGTGCAGAAGCTTTTTAGTTTTATGAAGTCCCACTTATCAATTGTTGGCCTTATTCGTAGGCAAATGGAATCCTGTTCTAAAAGTCCTTTTTTTATACCTATACCACATCCCTAGATTCCTCAGGACTTTTCTTATGAAAAGATTTTAGATTTTGTCAAAAGGGTTTTCTGTATCTAATTAGATGATCACATAGTTTCTGCCTTTGAGATCATGGATTCTTTTATCAATTTATGTAGTGTGAACTATATCTGCATCTTTAAGATGAAGCCTACTTGCTCAGAGTGTGTAGTCTTTTTTATGCATTTGTGAATTCAGTTTGTAAGTCTTTTACCGACAAATTTTTGAAAATCTATTTTATGTGTGTGAATGTTTTGCCTACATGTATACATGTATACCAAGTGCATGACTGGTACCTGCCAAAATCAGAAGAGGGCACTGGATCTGTTGGAACTGCAGTTACAGATGGTTGTGATTTCACCAGATCTGCCTGAACTATAGTCACAGATGGTTGAGATTACACTCTATCTGCTGGAGCTGTAGTCACAGATGGTTGTGATTACACCAGATCTGCTGGAACTGTAGTTACAGATGATTGTGAGTCACCATGTGGGTGCTGGGAAATGTCTTCCTCTGCAAAAGCAGTAAGAGGCCACATTAGGTAGTTGTCTTGGAGACAAAAAACATAACTGATAAGATAGGCTTTCTAATGACTTGAGTTGAAGAGCATATATAAAATTGCATCCTTCTTAGTACCATGACATCAGAATCAAAGTCATATGTTCCTGGTGTTAACAAACAAACAAACAAAGAAAGAAATGACAGGAGCTGATTAAGATGTTTAATTTACTGTTATGTCTAGGAGGTTTAAATGGTTCAAGAAATCATTCATCACATGATGTAGCAGAGGAACAAATGAGAATAAAATATATTGACCATTCATATGAAGATGTCATAATGAAATATATTACTTTTAATATTAAAATGTTTTGAAACACAAAAAGTTGTTGATGCTGGACAGAGAATGCACCATATACTAACTTATGAAAAATGAATGAATACGTGAAGAAAAGAATTATCTTCATCTATAGTTCAGCAATTTAAAGGCATTTAGCAGTTCTAACAATGACCCTATAATTTTATTGGCTTTGGCTGTTAAAAAAATTTTCATGAAGTGTTGATCATCTACACGTACTTTTTAAATTTTTGAAAAAGACAATGGTTGCTAAGTATTTTCTAGCTCTGTTTAAATGATCAACTCATTAATATGGTAAAACAAATTAAAGTGTAATTTTTACCAAAATAGTGAAAGATGTCTGTAAATGGTGATGTTAAGGCAGATGAGAAAGCTTGCTTCCTGTCAGCACTTTTCGACATGAATGAAACTGATCTAATTCTGAACTTTCACCTATAAACAGGGCAAGTTAATGCCAGGTTTATAGGCTTGTAAGGAAATGATCACAGTCCAGATTCAGGGAGGTGCTGTAGGCTACAAGAAATCCTTTGTGATCTAGCACAGTGAAAGCTACAGCCCCTTCAAACATGTCACTAAGCACATACTCAGTAACTCCTCAGAAACAAGACATCAGGAATGGCCCAGTCCCTCTTCCAAGGTACACTACCGAATAACTAGCCAATGTAATGGCAAAGTATCATCTGGAGAATAGCAAAACTTTAAAATTTTTCCTTATTATTGATAATGCTGTCACAGGAGCTCCTGCCACAGGCAATCTTCATCATCATATTAAAGTTGTATTTCTACCTCCAAACACAAGTTCTTCAATTCCATTAATAGATGAAGAAACTACACTAGGGTGTTACACTCACAACCCTGTAAGGACGCTGGCCTACACTGTTTCTGCAGAGGACTGGGAAGACACTGGCACAGTTATGGAAGGATTACACCATCGTATCTGCATATAGGAACTTGTTAGGGTTGAGGTGATGTCAGCAAGGAGTGTATGAGTGGCATCTGGAAGAAGAGGTTCATCCATGACTTCAAAGGATTTGCCAAGAATAAGGAGGTTGCAAAAACCAACTAAGCTGTGATTGAGACAGAAAACAACTTTGTGCTGGGTGTGAATGCAGATGACAGGGAAGAGTGTTGAAAACGGGACAGATAAGGGGTTGCTACAACTAGATCAGAAGAATGTAGCTAAGGAAAACAAAAGAGAAAAGACTGTTGCAGAAGTAAAAGAGTAACTCCAAAGAAAACTCCACACTGAGGGCTTTGAAGGTCCTTAAAACTTTTATGTTCACCCAAAGGCAGAAAGATTTTCATCAGCAGAGAGAAATGTTCTTGGGGTCTTTTATGCTTACAAAGGGATCTATGATGAAAACAGGAATAAACCATTCTGAGAAGGGGCTGCTCCTCAAGATGAACCTCAGCAGATTCAGGGGGATCCAGAAGAGGGTGCTGTAGCCATAGGAGGAGACAGCTCCACACATGCTGATGTCTTCAATGACTCCCAGTGGGACAGGATGTGGAGGTGGATGACAGGGGTGTTGATGATTTTGGTGCTGTTTTGTTTGTGTCTTGGTTTTTTGCAGCTTTTTGTTTCCTTGTTTGTATGGTTGGTTTTCTGAGACAGTAATATAGCATAGCCCAGGCTAGATGGAAACTCACTATGTAATGCAGGTTGGCCCCAAACTCACAATCCTCCCCCGATGTACTGGGCTTATAGCCCAGTTCTACCAGGCTGGGCTTCTGTCATATTATTACTTTTTTTTTAAAACTTTTTTGAGACAGGTTTTCTCTGTGTAGCCTTGTGTCATAATTTTTAACAAAAGAATTACAAAACTAAAATAATTTTTAAATTATATGGAAAATGCTCACAGAGTAAGTATATGAAGAAAGAAAATAATATAGTTATATTTGGTCCATTTTCAGTTAAACGTCATGATAAAACAAGAAGTTAAAAATGATTTAAATGTTTATAATTTAATGAAGTTATAATAA